>MNCI01026504.1:136184-156705 GCA_015680685.1 Gnetum montanum
ACATGTGAGATGCTCATTTTTGTATGGTTGAGTGTAGGGGTACCTCGCCACTCATCATTGGCGCCGTTGCTGGGGACTTAGTTGTTTGTGCACTATGTAGAACATAGGAGATCATTCATATCATTGGGACACTAGAATGAACCCTTAGGATTGATCAAAAGAAAAATAAGACAATGGTGATTAGCACACCGAACAAGACAAAAATGTCTTCTTCTCTGCACAAAAGCACTTCACCGCCTAGGACCAACACAAGAGATAGTCGGCGGCACAACACACGTAACCAAGATCCTCCAATTCCTCAACAATTCCATGTGGTATACATTCATCATGATGAATATGTACCCAAATTTACCTTTATTGTCCATCAAGATGAACAACTGCATTGGAGAAACTTGGAGGGTAACATAGTGTTGCCTCCAGACCGAGCAGTCCCCAACATGCTCCTTCATGCTCTTGCACAAATAGTCATGTCACAGTTATACACAGAATATGTTGCATGTTACCATGACACAAGGGACTACCATCCCACAGAAGCGCAATTCCAAAGGGACTTGCAACAAGAGAAATATCACACATCTTTGAAGGGCAACGAACACCATAACGCTCCACCCATCTTAAGCGAAATTGAGGGTGGTGAACCTATTCCAATAGGTTCTCCACAAAATGATGTTCCCATTTCTAATGATGGTTAGGAGGTGGTGTATCAAAACCCCCACTCCACGATTCACAATCTTGGTTCTAATCCCCATGAACGCCAAGTGTTCAACAAGGGAACACAAACACATGATTAGGGTAGGCATTCTGATCGTAATCATGATCAGGGTCAGGACAACCGAAGAGAAGGTAGGAAACATCATCATGGCGATGGTTCTCCTTCTTCTTCACCTTCATCATCACATTCACCCTCTCCTTCAGTATCAGGATGCAGTCATAAGGAACCTAACCGTGAGGATAAAGGTAAACAAAGTGAGAAACCTCAACCAGAGAGTCGAGAACGAGAATGAGGGCACTCTAGAGAATCACGACATAGAAGAAGGGAGAGTAGGGAACTGCATAGACATCATAGACACTATGAATGAAATGATCATGAAGAATACTAGCAACTTGAAGCATGTTAGATATCACGGAGGTTGTAAGAATTCCCACAAGGCATCAAAAAGATAGCAGGATCAAGAGGTTAGACATGAATAACATCCCATGATTTGAGGGGGGATACAATGTTGATCCTCAGAACCACTTACAAGCATTTCATGATGCATGTTCCTTGAAAAACATTGAGAATGAATGGAAAAAACTAAATTTGTTCCCAAGGATACTAGTAAAGAAGCGGAAAGCTGGTACTGGTCCTTAGAACCAGAATCCATTCGAAGGTGGAGTACGATGCTAGAATTGTTTAATGATAAGTATCAAACGTACTCCTGGGTGTCCAACCTACAAAAGCAAATCCAAGGATGGAAGCAGGGAAATCATGAACCCTTGGATGCTGCCATGGGTCGATATTATGCACTATTACATCATTTCCTGGGCCATGGTTACTCGCAGCAGGATCAACTACGCCATCTCATAGATGGACTAAGGCATGAAACCAGGAGAACCCTTGGAACATATGCCCAAGGGATATTATCAAAGCTTAGGTCCCATCAGGTTCATAGATTTTTAGAGCAAGTAGCTAAGGAATAAGGAGAGCTACGTAAGAGAGAAAGTGTGGAAGAGTACAACTGAGATCCTTCCCTCCGAAAAAGGAGAGTGAGATTCTATGAGGAGGAGGAAGAGTCACCACTCGAAGAGATGATGAATAGAAAAACCTTGCCACTGCAAAAATTAACAATAGAAGTGTCAAGAAAGTTAGACCAAATGTGGGACTCCCTAGATAGTAGATTTGAAACCATTCTTAAAATTGTAGAGGAGTCTAAGCAGTGAAGTAGTGACTATGACAAAAAGAAAAAGAGGGACTTGGACCATGCACGTAACAAAGGTAAGGGTAAAATGGCCATCATCAAAGAGGTTGTGGATTCTGATACGGACAATGATGGTGGATGTGAGATATGCCAATACGACCATCCTAAGGGATGTTTCCCAGTAATATCACATCTACAAGAGTCTGGGGTGTATGCACTCAACCCACAACTTAATAAATGGCAAGCACTCCGATGGCTACCTTATCTCCAAGGTAACCCAAGGCAGTTCCACCAACCTTTAACATATTATCCAAGTGGAACTCCACCACAACCTATTGAGCAACACTAGCAATAGCAATACCCACAGTCATGGGAGATGCCACCACCACGGCAACAATACCCTTACCAACAATCGGATCCATATGGCTATTATGTGCAACAGCCAATCTCTCCATGTGACTCTGTTGGTCACGTGACACCACAATGTCACTACCAAGCTCAAGAGTATTATAGGACTCCTTCTCCTCGGAGAGACAACCCACAAACATACCATTCTTCAAACCCATCCACAACTCTCACACCAATAGCTCCATTACCACCCGCTCCAGCAATGCAAGGGGAACTCCCCACTCAACTGTAGCAATGCAATGCTATGAGAGTAGTAAACTTTCAACCTGTTGCTGGTTCTAACAACCATATAAGGAGAAGACCTTTCTTTAGAACCAATAGTCCAACCAAACTCTCACAACCACAAACAGTTGAGCCTCTAAACTCTTCTCCATCAAATAAGGCTTCAGAGCTCCCTTCAAACCAAAAATAGAGCTCAACACACATGGTTATATTAACACATGTCGTCACTAACTAGATTAAGGTGGGCCACCTACCCAAGAAATTCTCTGACCCCGAAAGCCCTTTAATCTATCTCCAAGTTGCTAGAAATGAACCATGTAAAGCCCTTCTGGACTCAGGTTCTGGAGTCAACTTAATATCACAAGAGATGTATAAAGCCTAGAACCTGCCTCCACTAAAGAAGAGTAATATTCGCTTAGAGCTGGCTGACAAGTCCATCACTGTTCCCTTGGGACTAGTGGAGGACATCGTTACCACTATGTGTGGGTGGTCATACCCAGTTGATTTCCTAGTGATACAAGTAAACAATGATAAAGAGGACTTTCCAATAATAATGGGAAGGGCATGGCTAAGTACCATAAATGCACATCTAGGAATCCACGATCTTTCCCTGGAAATATCTAAGGAAAACACTTTTGGGAAGATCGAGAAGAAGAAAGTTCCATGCATCACATACAGTGATACAGGGTATGATTGCGTACAAGAATATTTAGCATGGCCTGCATGCAACTAGTGTGCCCAAGAAATTAACATACAAAAGTTCCTATATGTAGCAACCACACAACAAGAAGACACCCCATGGTTGACAACTAATGAAGAGAGCTACTCACCAACGTGCATGGAACTAACTGAGGGAATAACTTGGGTCCATGTCGAAAGCATAAATGCACTAGAGCAAGAGCATTGCCAACTTCCAACCCTTAGCCTAAAAACATCAATAGGAGGAAGCTGGAAATTACTAAAAACTTCAAACAAGTTCTCTGATAAAATATTACTAGTCAATGTGCAACAGACCAAACCTTACCATGAATCTAGAATGGTCAATGCACATAACACATCGAAGAAAGGATGACCTCGCTCATTATTTCAGATCTCCCCCTTCCAACTTAGTCATGAGGGAGATGGCCACCTATGCTAATAAATTAAAGCCCTCAGTTCCTTTTTAAGTTTTTTTTTTACACATTTTTGTTTTACAAATTTCATCAACTTTCCTTATTTTTTGTTTTGCAACATCATTCATACTTTTTCGTTTATTTGTGTGTTTATTTATTTTGTTAGGTTTGTCACCTGATAAGTGCTCCTGATGATGGTATGAACTGTATTCCATTGATTACTAATGTTTGATTTTTACCTTTGAGTTATAATGTTGATACTAAGGTATGGTTCTTTTGATATAATAGGCAATGAGTCCACGTCATCCATGCATCCATGAATTTCTATGGTCTCTCTTAGCTTGGAACTATACAGTCCCTTTCTTTATATCATAAGAACTATCAACAAATTGGTGACTGGACATTTCTCGAACTAAGGAAGGACTCAAGGATTGAAAAGGGTGCGACTTCAAGGGGATTTGATGCATTTGTGCTGGCCATTCTCTTGGGCACTTGGATGTTTTCTTCTTGAGTTTTCCTTACCATTCCAACACTGCTCCATTATCGGGAAGCTAAGCTAATAAAAATAATAAGTCTTTGCATGGTGTGGTTCTCACGCATTAAAAAAAATACAAAGTAAAGTGAAAAGTGAGAATTCAAAGCACATCCCTTACATGAAATAATCATCTTGGCTATAAGCACTGGTTATGGAGCTAAAAAAACATGTTCCCTCTAACTAAGGCCCTTTCTCGCTTACTACTTTCTCCTTTCTCATTTCTTCAGAATGGTGGTGAATTGTTGGCAAAAGCATTCTCGTCACTTCAAATGGATGGATTGGCCAAATGTATTAATGTGAACTCACTGGATGTGGATTTTTTAAGGCTGGATTTGGAATGAGATCTACTTAGTCACATTAACCATTAATACACAAGGGGATGTACACCACCTTGTTCTTGAGACTCCATTCCATTCTTTTCTTTCCATCTTTCTTTCTCCATTTTTCACCTCATTATCGTTTGTATCAATAGTCCATATTTTGGTTGATGCATTATTTTCTTTTTGGTAAATTCTTGTGGTTAAGACTTTAACTCTTGCTTCCAAATGACATTTCTAGAGCCTACGGACTCTTTGAATGTGAGATTGTTAGGGCATTAAGGGCATGAGCCTGCTTTGGGGAAGACCCACTAGCATTCCTCTTTTTGAAAAATTTTTGTGGTTAAGACTTTAACTCTTGCTTCCAAAAGACATTTCTAGAGCCTACGAACTCTTTGAATGTTATATTTTTAGGGCATTAAGGACATGATCCTGCTTTGGGGAAGACCCACTGGCATTCCTATTTGATGCATCAGTTAATTTCTTTCCCTTAAACATTTCTACAATCAACTTTTATTTTGTTTATTTCCATCCCTGACATCCATTTTATCAGTGTTGCCATTATTTCTTTTTCTCCATCCTTATTATTCCTTATCTTTTTCCATTCTCTCACTATTGAAGGTTCACTCTTAGTCATGGGGGTCCTGGTCCAATTTTTTCAATTTTCTCTTAACCCCTACACCTTGGGTAGTCATCAGTATTATATCTATAGAATCCGCATTAGCCATATCGCAACTCAGCCAATGGACCTTACACTGAGGCAAGGTATTAACTGCATTATGATTCATTTACCCTTGCTAATATAAGACTATGTTGTGTGTGCAGATGGCAATCATACAATAATGGATTGGATCCAGAGGGAACACTTAGAATCGACTAGTGTTGGAGCGGTTATGAAAGGAACAAGATTGATGGCACAGTTATGGATGGACAATGGAAGGCACAATTTTGGTGTCGGCAGCAACAGACCTCTCTCTCTCTCTCTCTCTCTCTCTCTCTCTCTCTCTCTCAGCTGCCAAATAAGGTTGGATGTCAAATGTGTATTATGTTCACTCTTGTTGTCATGAACACTAATATTTTCATGTGTTGTAATGATGATCCATTCAAATGTCACCCCATTCACCATTAGTGTCATTCAAGTTAATAATCTCATACCTTCCCAATATTTTGTAAGGAACTCGAGGATGAGTTTTTATTCAGTCATGGGGGTATGATGAGCCACGATATCACATACGTGATATCGCGGCACGCTGCAATGTCTATAAATAAGAGGCAACTTTCCCTATTTTAGGCACTTAGAGTTAGACCCTTAGCTAGACTCTTGCAATTTTACCATTCCAGAGTTAAAATAATTTCCATGTGCCCACAATAGGAGTCTNCGTAATCCCAGCAACATTGCACTGGTTCAAGGTGTGTGTAGCAAGTGGGAATGGATACTAGTGCTAGGACAATTAGAACTTAGTTAGTGAATAGTTAATGAAAGTTACTCACTTAGTTCTCTTCACCTTTCCCTATTAGCATAAGACATTAAAAAGATAAAAGATATAAAAATCATATACCTCAAGCTTACTTAACCAGACAACCGTGACAATACAAGTAAGTTTGGGAAGACAGCGATTGATTAACCTTAAGTGTTCCATTAAGGTGCGTAAGCACTTAGTCCTTGGAATTCGACCGGATCGCACGTGAGAAACTCATATTCATATGGTTGAGTGTAGGGGTACCTCACCACTCATCACTAATGAATCTCAACCTACTAGATGAAAATTGATTAGTAGCCTTATCATTTAACGAGTTGCACAAGGCCTATAATGAAAAGCATCATGACTTAAAAATTAGAAAATTCAAACTTCAACTAGAAGACAAGGTTCTTTACTAGAACCCCACACACATACCTCAAGGAACTAAGTTCCAAACATTGTGGAAAGGACCTTACATCATTTATGAAACTTTTCCTTCAAGGGTCATGATGATCTATAAACCTAAGATCCCAAACAAGAAATAGCTAGTTAACATCCAACAAGATAAACCTTTCCATGAGCATACACTAGCTAACACAACAAGCACCTCATCAGATGGACAACCATGCTCCATATTTTAAATCTCCTCCTCCATTCAACTTAGTCATGGAGGAGATGGCCAATCATGCTAATCATTTAAGCAGCTCTTCAATTTTTCAAATTTTTTGTTTTACATGTTTTTTTTTTGTTTCACAACTTTTTGTTTTACACATTCTTTATTTTACATCTTTTTGTTTTTATGTTATTAATCTTTTATTATTATTTTTTTATAGCATCGTTAGTACAATTTCTATTTCTTAAGTATTTTACACTTTCTTTTATATTTTCTATTATTTTGGTGTGATTTTCTAACTTTTTGTTAATAAGTGCCAGGTACATTAGTAATGTGTTACTTGATGGTGGTATGTACTATTATTTTTATTTGATTGTTGGTGTCTAATTTTTTTCTTTGAATTTTGTTACAAATAATTAGGACATGGTTTCTTTTCATGTAACAGGCAGTGAGTTCACAACATCCACCCATTCACACACTCTATGGTTTTCCTTATTTTGGAAATGTGCAGCCCCTTTTTTCATTAATAAATTTGTGACTTTGGTAGTTTCTGAAATTGGGAAGGATTCAAAGGTTTGACTAGAGTGTGACTTCAAGGGGATTTGGTATTCTTTGTGCTTTTCTATTTGTCTAGGTACATGTGTGTTTCCATGAATTTCTTACCATTCCATGCCAATCAATAAAGGAAGTTGAACAAGTCCTTACATGGTGTGGTTCTCATCAAAAAAACAAAAAAAAATAATGAGAATTCAAAGCACATCCCTTGGATAAAATAAATGCATACATCCTCGCATGGTGTGGTTCTCATCAAGAAAAGAGAAGAAAAAAGAGAAAGATAAGTATTCAAAGCACACCCCTTGGATAAAATAACTACATGTGTCTTTGCATGGTGTGGTTTTCATTTTAAAAAAAATAATGGAAATTCAAAGCACACCCCTTAGATGGAATAAACAAGCTACAAGCACTGGTTATGGGACTAGTCTCCTCTAATTAAGAACCTTCATCACTTCCTACTTCTTCTCTAATAAGGAATGGTGGTTATTCTATGAGAGCACTCTTGTGTCTCAGGGGATGGATTGGTCTTAGAATATCAATGCAAAGTCACTGTATGTGGTTGGTTTTGGTCTAGACTAAGGATGGATTCGATCAAGTCATTTAACTACAAAATCCATAAGGGACTTCATGTGACCATAATTAGGAACTCCATTCCACTCTCTCTCTCTCATCCATCTATGCTTTCCATGTCTCACCTCACTGCTAGTTTCATGTGTTGGTTCAATGTCCTGGTTTGATGTGTCAAAATTCTTAGTTAGTTTCTTCTTTTTTTTCTTCTTAACTTCTGTAACCATTAATCATCCACAAAGCCCAAAAACTCTTTGGTTTGAAGTTATGCAAGGGCATAAAAGGCCTGTGCCTACTTTGGGAAGGACCCTCTTCAATATCTTTTGGTTGGGTTAGTTAAGTTCTTTGCCCTTAGATATTTTTACAATCAAATTCTTTTTGTTTACTCCATCAATGACATCCAATTGTACACATCTTCACAATAGTTTTTAGTGAATTCTTCTTTTCATTGTTGTGAATTCTTATACCCTCTTCAAATATTTCCTTGTATTGAACTTTTTCAAATTTAATGGACCACTTAATTTAATTAACCCTATCTATCAGCCTTCCCGCTAACACTACTCAAGGAACCAATTAATCACAATCACAACCTAGCTAAGATGAGACAAGGCATTTAACCACCATGTGTTATACATTGCATATTAATTTGTAATTCTATTGTGATTATAGTGGGAAGCATGAATTGGAAGTGAGACTATTTTCACCAAGGATGAAGTAGGATCACACAATGAGAACCATTCATGATCGAAGGATCTCTTTTCTCTCTCTCATTCTTTTGCTACTAAGAGGTGTTGGATGTCAGTGATATCTAGGGTGTTCATTTCTCTTATCATGAACATCCAACATTTTATGAATTTTTATTTCATACACTTGGGCACTCAAATTTGGTATGTCTATAGTGAGTTTGTGATGTCAGTCAATAATTTCATACCTACCCAATATATTGTATTGTAAAGAATTTGTTCCTCCTCTTCTACACTTGAGAATAAGTTTTCATTTAGTCATGGAGGTATGATGAAACATGTTTTGTCATATGCTTTGATGTCAGGTACGTGATGTCAGAGCCACAACATCACATACATGACATCGGGGCCTTGGTCCGATGTTGCATGTCCAATGTCGAGGTGTATACAACAAGTCTATAAATACCATGCCTGAGCTCTAGTTTTTTATAGTCAATTTTTGGTCATTCGTAGTCAGAGTAGCAAATTTCTTGTAGTTTATTTTCCTTAAAGTTCGAATATTTTCTAAGTGCCAACAGAAGGAGTCTAAAGTATGTATGGTTCTTTGTTTAAGAACTGATGTACCTAAGCGCAGTAGTGTGATGGAAATAAAATGAACTCTTTTGACAACCCTTGTAGCACTATGAATAGCTTAATATTTCCTTTCATGCATTTTACTTTCTTTCTCTTTATTTTAATGCATTTAAATTAAGCAATTTATTTCTAGTAGTTAATGAATGCAAGCATGACCACTTCAAGCATTCATATAGTACTTGGTAACCTAGCAACACTTAATGTTTGGTAGCCCAGTAGTGCTATATGTGTTTAGGATGTGTCCAGGAAAGTGGGGTAGTTACTTGTGTTAGGCTAGCTAGGCAATAGACATTAGTTTTCAATCTAATCTACCCTTATTCTTACTATAGGTGATTACATCCATAAAATATAAAACAACAAAAATTCATATACCTCAATTACACTTAAACCATACCCTTAAGCCTCACAAGTGCAGTTGGAAAGACAACGAACATTCTCAATGTTATTTCACTTCTGATGAACCACGATATCACATATGTGATATCGTGCACGCAATATCACATCCACAATGTGATATCACATATGCAATATCGCATCCTGCCTCATCTTCTATAAATAAGAGGTAGCACCCTTGGATCCGATACAATTAGATTTAGACCCTTAGCTAGACTCTTGCGATTTTGTCATTCCAGGGTTAGAATTATTTCTGTGTGCTCGTAGTAGGAGTCATAGAGTGAACGGTCCTTTATTCGAGCAATTTGTACTTGAGCACAATTTTGTGTACGGTAATAAAGAAAAACATTATGATAAACCTTGCAGCATACAGATTAAGCTAATTAGTAATTAATGATTTTTTAATGCTTTCCTAGATAATTAATATCTCTCTCAACCTTCAACCCCCTTAGTTAAATACACTCANACTTAGTTCTCTCTCCCTCTCTTTTATTAGCAGAAAACATAAAAAATACAAAAGCTATAAAAATCATATACCTCAAGCTTATTTAACCATGCAATCCTGACAATATAAGTAAGTTTGGGAAGACAATGATTGATTAACCCTAAGTGTTCCATTAAGGCACATAAACACGTGGTCCTTGGAGTTCGACCAGATCATGCGTGAAACACTCGTATTCATATGGTTGAGTGTAGGGGTACCTCACCACTCATCATTGGTACCATTGCCAAGGACTTAGTTATTTGTGTGCTATGTAGAACATAGGAAATCATTCATATCATTGGAACGTTAGAACGAACCCTTAGGATTAATCAAAGAAAGATGAGACAACAGTACATTGCACACCGAACAAGACAAGATGTCTTCTTCTTCGCATAAGAGCACTTCACTGCCTAAGACTAATGCAAGAGGTAGTCAGCGCCATAATACACATAACCAAGATCTACTAATTCCTCAATAGTTTCATGTGGTATATACTCATATTGATGAGTATGTACCCGATTTGATCTTTATTCTCCACCAAGACGAACAACTGTGTTGGAGAGACTTGGAGGGTATCATAGGGTTGCCTCCAGACCGATCAGTTCCCAACATGATCCTTCGTGCTCTCACACGAATAGGAATGTCAATTTCATATGTAGAATACCTTGCATGTGATCATTACTCAAGAGACTATCATCCCATAGAAGTGCAACGTTAAAGGGACTTGCGACAAGAGAGATACCATACATCTTTGAAGTGTAAATGGCCCCATGATGCTCCGCACATTTTGAGTGAAATTGAGGATGGTGAACCCACTTCAACAGGTTCCCCATGAAACAATGTTTCTCCTCTTGACATTGGTCAAGAGGTGGTGTATCAAAACCTCCACTCCCCTATTCGCAACCCTAGTTTTGATACCCACGAACACGAAGTGTTCAACGAAGGAACATGAACATATGATAAGGGTGGACATTCTGATTATGATCATGATTGATGCCGAGACCACCGAACAGAAGGTAGAAAACACTGTCATGGAAATGGTTCTCCTTCTTCTTCACCTTCATCATCATCTTCATCCTCTCCTTCAATTTCTAGATGTAGTCATAGGGAAATCAATCATGAGGATAGGGGAAAACAAAGTGAAAGTCATCAACAAGACAGTTGAGAACGAGGATGAGGGCACTCTAAAGAATCAAGGCATAGAAGAAAGGAGAGTAGGGAACTGCATAAACACCATAGACACTATGAATGAGATGATCACAAAGAACCCCTACTCACAACTTGAAGCATGCTAGATATAACGGAGGCCGTAAGAGTTCCAACAAGGCACCAAAAGGATAGTAGGATCAAGAGGTTCGACATGAACAACATCCCACAATTTGAAAGGGGATACAATGCTGATCCTCAAAATCATTTACAAGCATTCCACGATGCATGTGCCTTGCAAAACATAGGAAAAAAATGGCAAAAACTGAAGTTTTTCCCAAGGATACTAGTGAAAGAAGCTAAAAGCTTGTACCAATCCTTAGAACCAGAATCCATTTAGAGGTGGAGTACAATGTTAGAACTATTCAATGATAAGTACCAAATGTACTCCCGAGTGTCTAACCTGTGGAAGAAAATCCAAGGATGGAAGCAAGGAAATCATGAACCCTTGGATGCTACCATGAGTCACTATTATGCACTATTACATCATTGCCCTAGCCATGGTTATTCATAGCAGGATCAACTACACCATCTCATGGATGGACTCAAGCATGAAACAAGAAGAACCCTTGGCATGTATGCCAAAGGAAGCTTATTGGAGCTTAGGTCTCATCAAATTCATAGACTGCTAGAGCAAGTTGCCAAAGAAGAAGTTGAGCTACGAAAGAGAGTAAGTGTGGAAGAATATAATCGAGATCCTTCCCTCCAAAAAAGGAGAGTGATATTTTGTAAGGAGGATAAAGAGTCACCACTCGAAGAAATGGTGAATAGAAAAAATTTTCCTCTCCAAAATTTAACATCAAAAGTATTGAAACAGGTAGACCAAATGTGGGACTCCCTAGATAGTAGGTTTGAAACTGTTCTTAAAATTGTAGAGGAGTCTAGGGAGTGAGGTAGTCACTATGACAGAAAGAAAAAGAGAGAAGTGGAAAATGCATGTAACAAGGGTAAGGGAAAAATGGCCATCACAAAAGAGGTTATGGATTCAAACATGGACAATGATAGTGGATGCAAGATATGCCAATACAACCATCCTAATGGATGTTACCCAATGATCTCACATCTACAAGAGTTTGGGGTGTATGCACTCAACCCATGACTAAATAAACGGCAAGCACCCCGACGGTTACCTTATCCCCAAGGTAACCCAAGGTAGTTCCACCAACCTTCAACATATTATCCAAGTGGAACTCCACCACAACCCATTGAGCAACATCAACAGTGGCAATACCCACAATCATGGGGGATGCCACCACCAAGGCAACAATACCCATACTAGCAACTTGACCCATATGGGTACTATGTGCAGCATCCAATCTTTCCATGTGACTCTGTTAGTCATGTTACACCACAACATCACTACCAAGCCCATGAGTATTATAGAACTCCTTCTCCTAGGGGAGATAACCCACAAATATACCATCCTTCAAATCCATCTGCAGCTCTCACACCAATAGCTCCATTACCACCAGCTCCAGCAATGTAAGGGAAACTCCCTACTCAACCGCAGCAACGCAATGCCACAAGGGCTATAAATCCTCAACCCATTGTTGGTTCTAAAAATTGTATGAAGAAAATACCTTTCTTCAAAACCAACAGTCCAACCAAGCCCTTACAACCACAAGTGGTTGAACCTCTGAACGCCTTCCCATCAAATAAAGCTTTAGAGCTACCTTTGAACCAAACACCAAGCTCAACACATACAGTTATGTTAACACATTTCATTACTAACTGGATCAAGTTTGGCCACCTTCCCAAGAAATTCTCTAATCTTGGAAGTCCTCTAATCTATCTCCAAATCACTGGGAATAAGCCATGCAAAGCTCTTCTAGATTCAGGTTCTGGACTCAACTTAATATCACAAGAAATGTACAAAGCTTGGAACCTGCCTCCATTAAAGAAGAGCAATATTTGCCTAGAGCTGGCCAATTAGTCCATCATTGTTTCCTTGGGACTGGTGGAGGACATCATCACCACTGTGTGTGGGTGGTCATACCTAGCTAATTTCCTAGTGATTCAAGTGCATAATGGTAAAGGGGACTTCCCAATAATAATGGGAAGGGCATGGCTAAGTACTATAGATGCACGCCTAGGAATCCACAACCCTTCCCTGGAAATATCTAAGGAGAACAATTTTGGAAAGATTGAGAAGAAGAAGGTTCCATGCATTGCATATAGTGATACAGGGTGCAATTGCATGCAAAGATCATGGGTTGTGCAAAGTTTAGAATTGCCTGCATGCAACCGGTGTGCACAAAACATTAACATATAAAAGTGCCTATATGCAGCAACCACACGACAAGAAGACACCCAATGGCTAATAGCTGATCAAGAGAGTAACTCACTAATGTGCATGGAACTAACTGAGGGAATAACTTGTGCTTACATTGAAAGCATAGATGCACTAGAGCAAGTCTGCGGCCAACTTCCAAGCCTTGACCTTGAAAACATCAACTAGGGGAAGTTGGAAATTCCTAAAAAATTCAAACAAGAGCCCCTAGAATTGAAACCATTGCCCACCAGTCTAGAATATAAGATTCTTGAAAATGGAAAATGGGTAATCATCAACGTAAGACTTGCTTCCAAAAAAAAGGAAGACTACTGAAAGTAATAAACAAGTGGTCAAAAGCCTTTGCATGGTCATATCCCAAATTAACTAGAATAGATCCTAGGATATGCCAACATAGGATTTACACTAACCCCTCCATGAAACCTTGAAAACATCTGCAGAGGCAATTGAATCCAAAATTGAAGCAAGTAGTAAAAAAATAAATAGAACAGCTTCTTAAGGCTAGGTTCATATATCCCATTACTGATAGCAAATGGGTTAGCCCTCTAGTAATCATGCCTTAAAAAGGAGGCAAATGGATGGTGTGCATAGATTTTAGGCTACTAAACATGGCAACATTTAAGGATCACTTTCTGTTGCCATTCATTGACCAAGTTTTAGACACCATAGCAGGGCATCATTATTATAGTTTTTTGGATGGCTATAGTGAATACAACCAAATACAGATAGCCCCATAAGACCAAGCCAAGACAACGTTCACCAGTCCTTGGGAAACGTTTACATATAAACAAATGTTGTTTGGCTTGTGTAATGCTCTTGCCACGTTTCAACGTCTAATTCTAAGCATATTCCAACATCAAATAGGGAACGAAGTGGAAGTCTTCATGGAGGACTTCTCCTTCTATGGAACAAGTTTTGATCAAGCCTTGGACCAATTAGAGCAAGTGCTAAAAAGATGCGTAGAAACCAATCTAAGGCTCAACTAGCAAAAAAGCCATTTAATGGTCCAAGAAGGCATAGTACTTGGGCATAATGTTTTACATGCAAGAATAGAGGTAGACCTAGATAAAATTAGGGTTATCCAAGGAATCACCTTTCAACCGAAAACTACCAAAGATATTCGGTCATTCCTTGGACATACTAGCTACTATATAGAATGGCCAATGCACATAATACCTCTGATAGGGGACAACCTGCTCACTATTTCAAATCTCCTCCTCCCAACTTAGTCATGGGGGAGACAGCCACCTCTGCTAACCATTCGAGGCCCTCAGTTCCTTTTTAAGTTTTTCTTTTACATATTTTTGTTTTATAAATTTCTTTAATTTTTTTGTTTTGCAACATCATTTATATTTTCTCATTCCTTTATGTGACTATTTATTTTTTGTTTTTTTTTGTTTTTTTTTTAATTTTTGTCTTTGTTTGTTGTTTTTGTTTTGTTAGATTTGTCACCTAATAAGTTCTCCTGATGGTTGTATGAACTGTATTCTATTGATTGCTAATGTTTAGTTTTTACCTTTGAGTAATAATGTTGATACTAAGGTATGGTTCTTTTGATATAATAGGCAATGAGTCCATGTCATCCATGCATCCATGAATTTCTATGGTCTGTCTTAGCTTCGAACTGTACAGTCCTCTTCTTTAATAATAAAAATATTAATGAATTAGTGACTGGGCATTTCTCAAACTAAGGAAGGACTCAAGGACTGAAAATGGTGTGACTTCAAAGGGATTTGATGCATTTGTGATAGATATTCTCTTGGGTGCTTGGATGTTTTCTTCTTGAGTTTTTCTTACCATTCCAGCATTGCTCCATTATCAAGAAGCTATGCCAATAAAAATAAGTCTTTCCATGGTGTGGTTCTCATGCAAAAGTTAAAAAAATAGTGAGAATTCAAAGCACACCCCTTAAACAAAATAATCATCTAGGCTACAAGCACTGGTTTTGAAACTAAATAGACATGTTCCCTCTAACTAAGGTCCTTTCTTGCTTCCTACTTTTCCCTTTCTTGTTTTCCTCGGAATGGTATTGACTCTCTGGTGGAAGCATTCTTGTTACTTCAAGTGGATGGATTGGCCAAGTGTATTAATATGAAGTCACTAGATGTGGATTGTTTGAGGCTGGATTTGGAATGAGATCTACTCAATCACATTAACCATAAATACACAAGGGGTTGTACAGTACCTTGTTCTTAGTCATGGGACTCCATTCCATTCTCTTCACCCCATCATTCTTTCTCCATTTCCCACTTCATTACCGGTTGTATCAGTAGTCTATATTTTGACTGATGCATTGTTATCTCTTTGGTGGATTCTTGTAGTTAAGTCTCTATCTCTTGCTTCCAAATGACATTTCCAAAGCCTATGGACTCTTTTAATGTGGGTTTGTCAGGACATAAAGGGCATGAGCCTATTATGGGGAGGACCCACTGGCATTTCTATTTGGTGCATCAATTAACTTCTTTCCCTTAAATATTTCTGCAATTAACATTTGTTTGTTTTATTTCATTCCCATCTTTGACATCCATTTTATCGACATTGATGTTGTTTCTTTTTCTCCATCTTTCTTATTCCTTATCTTTTTCTATTCTATCGCTACCAGGGAATCTCTCTTAGTCATGGGGGCCCTAGTCCAATTTTTTCAATTTATCCTAACCCCTACACCTTGGGTAGTCACCAGTGTTATATCTCTAGAATCCATATTGGCCATATCACAACTCAGCCAATGGATCGTACACCAAGGCAAGGTATCAACTTTATTTTGATTTACTTATCCTTGCTCATATGTGACTATGTTGTGTATGCAAATGGCAATCATACAGCAATGGACTAGACCTGGAGGAAACACTCAGGATGGACTGGTACTGGAATGGTTGTGCAAGGAATAAGATTGATGGTGTGGCTATGGATGGACAACGGAAGGCACAATCTTGGCATCGGCAACAACATGTCTTCTCCTTTTCTCTCTCTCTCTCTCTCTCTATCTTCTCTCTTAGCTGCCAAATAAGGCTGGATGTCAATTGTGTATAGTGTTCACTCTTGTAGTCATGAACACTAATGTTGCCATGTATTGTAATGTTGATCCGTTCACATGTCATCCCATTCACCATTAATTGTCATTCAAGTCAATAATCCCATACCTTCCCAATATTTTGTAAGGAACTCGAGGATAAGTTTTCATTCAGTCATGGGGATATGATGAACCGCAATATCGTGCACGCAATATCACATCCATAACACGATATCGCATATGCAATATCGCGTCCTGCCTTATCTTCTATAAATAAGAGGTGATGCCCTAAACTAAGACCCTTAGCCAGAATCTTCCAATTTTGTCATTCCAGAGTTAGAATTATTTCTGTGTGCCCGCAGTAGGAGTCATAGAGTGAATGGATCTTTATTCAAGCAATTTGTACCTAAGCACAATTTTGTATATGGCAATAAAGACGAGCTTTATGATAAACCTTGCAGCATACAGATTAAGCTAATTAGTAATTAATGATTATTTAATGCTTTCCTAGCTAATTAAGATCTCTCTCAACCTTCAACCCCCTTAGTTAAATACACTTAGTACGATCGCTTTGAGCATGCGTGTAGCGCTTGGTAACCCAGTAACGATTAGCGTTTGGTAATCCTAGTAGCGTTGCACTGGTTCAGGATGTGTACGGCAAGTCGAAAAGGATACTGGTGTTAGGAACATTTAGAAACTAGTTAATGAATAGTTAATGTAAGTTAGCCACTTAGTTCTCTCTCCCTCTCCTTTATTAGTAGAAGACATAACAAACACAAAAGCTATAAAAATCATATACCTCAAGCTTACTTAACCATACAACCGTGACAATACAAGTAAGTTTGGGAAGACAACAATTGATTAACCCTGAGTGTTTCATTAAGGTGCATAAGCACTTGGTCCTTGAAGTTCAATCAAATCATGTGTGAAACACTCGTATTCATATGGTTGAGTGTAGGGGTACCTTGTCACTCATCAACTTCCTAGAGAAACTAGTGTATGAGATAACTATAGGTCCATAGAATTCAACTGGATCACACGTAATGCCTTAGTGATTTGTATGGTTGGGCATAGGGGTACCTCGCCACTCATAAATAGTAAAGATAAGAAAGACCTATCCTTAAAAAATGCCTAGAGAAGATATATAATATTTTAATTTATGATATTTTTGGATATTAAATATATAATGGAATAATATGACATTAGCGGTGAGGTTATTCCAAGACTCATCAATATATTCTTTTGATAGTGAGTTTAACCAAGATCTATCCTTTAGAGATTCTTAAATAAAATATAAAATTTTTGAATTTTTGGAAAATATTTGATTTAATTAGAGACTTTTTCTCACTTGTATCCCAAGACTTTTAACCCAAAACTTTTATTCTACATAAATAAAAAAAATAAAATAACCTTCCTTATTATTCTAACTCCTGCATTTTGATGTAGAGAGCCCATAGTAGCTAGTGAACCACCAAAAGATGAACATGAAGCAAAAGATGAATCGATTTTGTATAAGTTGGATCCTTTGAACTTGAAAAATAATTTTTATATTTTTTTGTAAAATATAAACTTTGTACACTTTTTGGGTATTTGAATCACATACCTATTTTTGTGAATAAATAATAAAGTATGATACATATGAAATTGTCATCTGTGCCATTTGGATTGTGACGTTGCAAGTATTATTTTTTATTTTAGCACATACTATACATTTGAAAAAAGTAATATTATTTTGTTATATATTAATATTTTATTAATAATTATTTTTATTTTTATTATTTAATTTGATAAACTTTAAATATGAATAGGAAATGTAATTTTATATTCCTTTTAATGATGCAACTAGTTGAATTTTTTGCATCTATCTTTTTCTAACTATACTAATTTCTATTTTTATTTAAATTAATTTTATTTAATTAGTTATGCAAGTAGTAAGGAATTTTTTTATGCTAAGCTTTTCTACTGTATTTATGCTTCTATGTGATAACTTTTATTTATTTTATGACTACTTAGGTTAAATCCAAATTCTTGGGATTTCATAGCATTTCTATTAATTATTCTATAATATTTTATAGATAATTAGTAGGGAAGTTACATGGGTGGTATTAAAGAATGGATTTTTCCTTTGTTGTCATAATATTAAATTCTTTTATACACTATTTAATTTGTTTGATATTTCCTAAATTTAATTTACTACAAAATGAGAAGAACAAAATCAATCAAGAATATTTCACCAAAAAATCTTAGAAATACTCAAGTAATGAAAAATCAAGTATTTAAGAAATTGTTGTTTTTTCTTCAAAATCAAAACTAGCATAATCATAGAAAGGACTCAAGAAATGAAGGAAATAAAGAAGAGCAAAGTGGGTAATTCACAATTTTAGGAGGCTAAATCCTCCTACCTTCTTAGGTACTAAAGACCTACTATTGCTATGGAATGACTAAAGGTGTTGAAGAAGAAATTTTTTTTAAGTTTTCATTGCACTCTTATAGAGAAGACTTATTTAGCTCTATATCAACTAAAAGGTGTAGTTAAGTGATGGTGGGATGCAAAACAAAGAATTAGACATTAGGAGGATGAAGAAATAGATTGACAATAATTCACTAAACTATTCAAGAACAAATATCTTTCTAAGGCCTATTGAGGGAAAAAAAAGATGAGTGCAATCAACTAATTCAGGGATCCATGTCTATCCATGATTATGATAATAGGTTTACTAAACTATGTGAATTTTTTGTGCATGTTTTACAAAATAAAGCTACCCATGCTAGAAAATTTTTAAAAGGATTAAGGGCTTGCATTAAAATCATAATTGTAGCATTAGCCTTAGATAACTATGAGAAGGCACAAACTAGGGCCATTATTGTGAAAAGAAATAGATGAAGGATGCAACTTAAAGATATAGAAAAAATAAAATAGCATCGACTAGAGTTGATCAAGGAAAAATCAAGTAGCTCTAAGGACTAAATGGACTAATCTAATAATAACCTCAAAGATTTAATGGATCAAATTAACCATGTAATCCCTAGTTCTCATCAAGATATAATATTTACTTTTATTATAAAGAATTTGGTCATTTTAAGAAAGAATATCCAAAGCTACTTCAAATAGAGTACTATGCAGAACAAGAGAATAGAACTTGTGGTTCCAAATCCTATGATTATTGAAGAAAATAGTGGAGGAGCTGCTAATAATCCTAGGATGGAACAAGAGAATAGAGAAATTAGTAGTAATCAAAAAAGAGGTTGGAGACCTATGAATCAAGATCGAATCTATGTTATACTAGGGATAGATATAGAGGATTAACCTAACACAGTAGTCAAAAGTGAAGGCACACTCTATACGTTATCTAGCCATATTCTTTTTTTATTCTGTTATTAATAGCCAAATAGTGAAAGATTAAATTTTTTATCTAAAAAACTAGAAATTTCATTATTTGTTCAACATGTGGAACATAATGGATACACATTAGAACATGAATGTAAGAAGCTTCCACTAATGATGTAAGATAAGGAATGGAGTGCAGATTTATTTGTTATGGATTTAAAAGAATATGATATTAATTTGGGAACTAATTGGTTAAGTAGATATAGTGGGTTTCTTTATTGTAAGACTAAAATAGTGCAATGAGAGCTAGAAGATGGACAACAAGTCTTAGTTGTAGATAATTAAAGGACCACTAAGGTTGACTTAATTTCCTTTAAGAATTTCATGAAAATGTTTGAGAAAGCACATACCTATGTTATGGTTGTTATTAAATCAGAAAATAAGAAATATGATATAGTTAATATTATAGTAGTCAATGAACTCCTACATGTATTTACAAAGTAATTACTAGGACTACCTTCAAAAATAAAAATAGAAGTAGAGATTGCTCTTAAACCAAGGACAAAACCAATTTCTAAGTTACCATATTAGATGTCTTCAATTGAGCTAGCAAAGGTCATGATACAAGTGCAAGAACTTTTGGATAAATGTTTTATTAAACTTAGCATTTTATCTTGTGGTATATTAATATTATTAGTGAAAAAGAAAGATGAAAGATTAAGATTATGCATTAACTACAAATGGTTGAATCAAGTTACTATTAAGAATAAATATCCTCTACCTAGAATAGATGACTTATTTGATCAG
>MNCI01026504.1:179148-206440 GCA_015680685.1 Gnetum montanum
TGCACTCTTATAGAGAAGACTTATTTAGCTCTATATCAACTAAAAGGTGCAGTTAAGTGATGGTGGGATGCAAAACAAAGAATTAGACATTAGGAGGATGAAGAAATAGATTGACAATAATTCACTAAACTATTCAAGAACAAATATCTTTCTAAGGCCTATTGAGGGAAAAAAAAGATGAGTGCAATCAACTAATTCAGGGATCCATGTCTATCCATGATTACGATAATAGGTTTACTAAACTATGTGAATTTTTTGTGCATGTTTTACAAAATAAAGCTACCCATGCTAGAAAATTTTTAAAAGGATTAAGGGCTTGCATTAAAATCATAATTGTAGCATTAGCCTTAGATAACTATGAGAAGGCACAAACTAGGGCCATTATTGTGAAAAGAAATAGATGAAGGATGCAACTTAAAGATATAGAAAAAATAAAATAGCATCGACTAGAGTTGATCAAGGAAAAATCAAGTAGCTCTAAGGACTAAATGGACTAATCTAATAATAACCTCAAAGATTTAATGGATCAAATTAACCATGTAATCCCTAGTTCTCATCAAGATATAATATTTACTTTTATTATAAAGAATTTGGTCATTTTAAGAAAGAATATCCAAAGCTACTTCAAATAGAGTACTATGCAAAACAAGAGAATAGAACTTGTGGTTCCAAATCCTATGATTATTGAAGAAAATAGTGGAGGAGCTACTAATAATCCTAGGATGGAACAAGAGAATAGAGAAATTAGTAGTAATCAAAAAAGAGGTTGGAGACCTATGAATCAAGATCGAATCTATGTTATACTAGGGATAGATATAGAGGATTAACCTAACACAGTAGTCAAAAGTGAAGGCACACTCTATGCATTGTCTATCCATAGTCTTTTTTTATTCTGTTATTAATAGTCAAATAGTGAAAGATTAAATTTTTTATCTAAAAAACTAGAAATTTCATTATTTGTTCAACATGTGGAACATAATGGATACACATTAGAACATGAATGTAAGAAGCTTCCACTAAAGATGTAAGATAAGGAATGGAGTGCAGATTTATTTGTTATGGATTTAAAAGAATATGATATTAATTTGGGAACTAATTGGTTAAGTAGATATAGTGGGTTTCTTTATTGTAAGACTAAAATAGTGCAATGAGAGCTAGAAGATGGACAACAAGTCTTAGTTGTAGATAATTAAAGGACCACTAAGGTTGACTTAATTTCCTTTAAGAATTTCATGAAAATGTTTGAGAAAGCACATACCTATGTTATGGTTGTTATTAAATCAGAAAATAAGAAATATGATATAGTTAATATTATAGTAGTCAATGAACTCCTACATGTATTTACAAAGTAATTACTAGGACTACCTTCAAAAATAAAAATAGAAGTAGAGATTGCTCTTAAACCAAGGACAAAACCAATTTCTAAGTTACCATATTAGATGTCTTCAATTGAGCTAGCAAAGGTCATGATACAAGTGCAAGAACTTTTGGATAAATGTTTTATTAAACTTAGCATTTTATCTTGTGGTATATTAATATTATTAGTGAAAAAGAAAGATGAAAGATTAAGATTATGCATTAACTACAAATGGTTGAATCAAGTTACTATTAAGAATAAATATCCTCTACCTAGAATAGATGACTTATTTGATCAGCTTAGGGATGTAGCTGTTTATTCTAAAATGGATTTAAAATCGAGACATCATTGACTTAGAATTAAAGAAGAAGATGTTTCAAAGACTACATTTAGAATAAGATGGATACTATGAATTCCTTGTATTATCATTTGAGCTAACAAATGATCCTGTGATATTTATGCATTTAATGAATAGTGTATTAAGGCCTTATCTAGATAAATTTTTGATAGTGTTCATTGATGATGTTTTGATATATTCTAAAAGTGAGCAGAAATATGAGGAGCATTTGAACAAACTATTATAGCTTCTACAAGGAAACCAATTATACACCCTACCATCTAAGTGCTCATTTTGGCAAAAAGAAGTGCAATTTTTTGGTCACATAGCATCAAAAATAGAGATAATAGTTAATCCAATGAAGATTCAAGTGATTTGGGATTGGACAAGGCCTAGTACTATAAAAAAAATAAGGAGTTTCTTGGGGTTAGAAATTTACTATTGAAGGTTTACTAAAGATTTTATTAGAATTACATCTTCTTTAACCAAAATGTAAACAAGCATTTTTAGAATTCATGAAATATCTTACAATAGCTTTTATTTTAATATTACCTACCCCAAGTAAACCATTAAATGTGTATATCAATGCTTCAAATGAAGGATTAGGATGTTTCATCATGTAGGACTAACATGTTATTGCCTATGCTTCTCGAAAATTAAAAAAATATGAGGTTAGATATCCTATGCATGATATAGAATTAGTATCTATTATTTTTACACTAAAAATATGGGGATATTATTTGTTTCAGGAGAAACTAACTTTATGGATAGACCATAAGAGTCTACAATATCTTATAATCTAGTTGCAATTAAATTTTTGGTAAAGAAGATGGATTGAACTAAATGCAAACTTTAACTTTAATATTAAGTATTATCTTGGAAAAGAAAATGTAGTATTAGATGCACTTAGTAGGATGACTGAAAAGATAAATAGCTTGGTTATATAATTAATTTTAATAGATGAGATTGTCAAAGAGTAAACGTCAGATATTTGGTATCAAAAAAAGATCTTCTTATTATGTATAAAAGGAGAAAAGGATGAATTATGATTCAAAAGCCGATTATATGTACCCAAAGTCATAAGACAAAAACTATTGGAAGAAGCACATACTAGTTGATGAGTCTTGCTTTTAAATAGGCTATGTTGATAACGCAACAACATCAATGAAGGATTTGCTTTGTCAATGCATCAACATTGATGCAATGTAATAAATGCTTATATACATACATGCACCCGCCACATTTATGGTACTAATTAGTTAATAGTGTAGTGAACCTCTATTAATTTATTCCCATGAAAGTTAGCATTAGTCACTGAGTGCCAGCAACATAAATTAAATGGGTTGTATGAAGTCTTATTCAACTAATCATGTACGTAAATACATGTTTATCACAACAATAAAGATTAATATTTATTTTCCTTCATTATAATACTTGGAATCAAACTATTTTTTTTTTTTGTAATTTACTTTAACTATTTTTTAATCTTAAGTACTTAGTAATAATTTTACATTTATTGTAGTTAACTAAAATGAATAAGTACAATCAATTCAAGCATAAATGTATTAACAGTTGGTGATCCTAGCAATATACAACAGTGGTACTTTGTAACCCAACAACATTGATGTATGTTCAGGATGCATATGAAGAGTTGGAAACAAATGTTTCATGCCTAGTTAAGACTAGATTTATTTCTCACATTTAGGCTAAGTGGTTTAGAGTTTTAATATTTTCATATTATGATAATATTTTAGCTACAACTAAATAACATTATCATCATATGTCCATACAAGTATGATTGGAAAGACAAAAATAC
This sequence comes from Gnetum montanum, assembly GCA_015680685.1. NCBI lineage: Eukaryota > Viridiplantae > Streptophyta > Gnetopsida > Gnetales > Gnetaceae > Gnetum > Gnetum montanum. The sequence continues at coordinate 182,659 of MNCI01026504.1, forward strand.
TTGCACTAGTCCACAAAATTTAATCACATTACACATGAATGCTTATGATCTATATGGTTGAGTGTAGGGTCTACTTTATCACTCATAATTGGCATTGTTGCTAGGGAATAGTGCTAGTGGTATAGATAGTTAGAATTAGGATAGCTACTAGAGTTAAAATAATTTATCATATGAATTAATGTTATTTTATTCAAAGCACATTAAACAATTACAAAGTGTCTTGTTCTTGTGGGGAAAAATCCTCATCTATTGATGATTCAGCAAGGGAACATGGTAAAATCATTAAGAATCAAGATGAAGTGCCCTAAAAAATGAAAGTTATCTACTAACTTCCAAATTCATACCATCTAGATTTTACTTACATTCTTCATGCAGATGAATAACTATGATGGAAGGACCTAGAAGGAATAATATGTTGCCACCTAATCGTTCAGATGCATCAATGCTCATGGAAGCATTAATGAAGATGGAACTTGAAGCAACTACTCTAGATTACAAGGTGGTTGATGAAATATCTAGGCCTTACCAACCTACTAGGTCTCAACTACAAAAGGACTATTTCATGAAGGTACACCATGAAGTATCTAAGGGAAAAGAGGCCACTATTCCACTAACATTGTGTTGAGTATTATGTACTGTAGAAATTATTTTCTCCTACTTTGAAGAATTTTTTAAAAAAATTTATTTGGGTTAGTAACCTTTTTAATTATTAAAATTTTTTTCATGTCAAATTTTCTTTAAAAATAATTTTTTTTCTAGTAGTTAGTAGTCAATTATGATGAGTTTAACTTAGTCATGTTGAGATTAACTCCCAGTTGAATTTGTTTTTTCTTTTCTTATAGAAGTAGTTAGAAGACCTACCTTATGGTGCTTAGAGCCTATTGTAATGCTTTTTTGAAATAATGGAAGAAGTTAGTAGTTATCATATTTTTCAAGTTTTGATTTTTCACAATGAATTTTCCAATGATTTGATTTTCAAAGTTTAATTTCTCAATTTCTTAATTTCTTAGTTATTTCACAATACAATTCACATGAAATCACAAGATTTCATAATATCACAAGTATTTCTCAATTTTAACCACAAAGCTTTTATTCCTCCTCATCCTATGCACTATGATCATTCCAATAATTGGTATCAGAGCTTTTAATCCATTCTCATGGCTACTAAACAAATCAAAGACACTCTGAAGTGTTCATTTATTTTTTATGGCCCTTAAGATTTTACTTATTAATCATATCTAATTAAATCCCTCCTCCAAGTTCATAAAGAATGGGAGTATGTTGAACCTAGTTTTGTTTTGACTCTAGATCTAATGACAAGAGAGCAAAGGAACAAGCTAAGAAGAGATAGGAAGACTAATTCACTTCTGAAGATGATTATTTTTACTAGTATTTTTGAGGTAACTGAAGCTAAAATCATTACTAAAGACACACCTAAGGCTTGTTGGGACACCTTTCAAGAAGATTACAAAGGCAATGGATAAATAGAAAGTTGAAGGAAATGAAATATAGGACCAAGCTTGATAATTTGAGGATTACAAGAGGAGAGTCTCTCTCTCATTTTTATTTTTTCTTTTTTTTTCTTTTTTTTTTCTTTTTTTTTTTTGATAAGCTTCACATTATTTTAAGAAATTTCGATAAGTACAATTATAGCCTCCTAATGCAATAGAAGGTAAATAAGATGATGCAAGTTCTTTACAATGATTACTTATTCTCCACCTTCATTAAAATCATTGTTCAAACAAAAGGCCTCCCTATCTATACAATTGATGATTTGATTGTAAGTTTTAAGGCTTTAGAAAAATTGAAGATTTTAGATAAAATTTAAAATGCTAATGTTGCAACTCCAAGCTCTTTAAGAGGTGGAAGAACTTTTCTAGAGGAAAAGGAGGTCCAAATGTGCCATCTTCATTAGTTCTATGGTGCACCTTTTGTGGCAAGAGAGGTCATTATGAAGAAATATGTTGGTATAAGACTAGTATTTAAAATCTCGTAATTCAAGATACTCAAGATGGAGAAAATCCTCATCACAAGATAGAGGTAAGCAAGTTATAAATTACCAAGATAACTCATAATTTGTAGCATTTATCATATCTGATAATCACTTCAAGTATATGGATCCTTGACAGTGGTTGTTCAAACCACATGACTCCTCACAAAGAAGCTTTTATTGAGCATAAGCCTAATGGAAACTTGGGCACAATCAAAGTTGGTGATGGTGAGTAGATCCACATTAAAGGAATTGGAAAAGTCCTTATTACTCTTAAAGATGGAAGTTAAGTGCAAGTCCATAATATTTTCTATGTTTTCAAATTATCTAATTCTTTACTTTCAATTGGTCATATGGTGAAAATGAGAAATAAGGCTATTTTTAAAGATGACATTGATATAATTTCAAACTCAAGGCGGGTCATAGCCAAGCTTCCAAGACACAAAAATCAAATCTATTATCTTGGAGCCACTTTTATACAAAATCATGTTGATGAGAAGTTTGCATTTACAACCAAGATGGAAGAAGCAAGATTTTAGCATTGGAGGCTTGGGCATACCTCTTATAAAAACATTGAGAAGTTGGTTATTAAAGTTCTTAAATTTTCCCAATGAAGTTTGTGGCACATGTCTTAAAGGTAAGCAAAAGATCTTTCCTTATGTAGCTTATAGAAAGAGGAAGCTACATCCACTAGAACTTTTGCATATCGATGTGGTTGCACCTATGACCATAGTTATAATAAATGAATGAAGATACTTTTTTAGTAATTATTGATTATTTTTCTAGGCATGCTTGATCTTATGTTATACATTCCAAGGATGAAGTATTTTCTACATTCAATAATTTTGAGAAGCTTGTTAAGAATAGTTTTGATTTGAGGATTAAGGCAATTAGGTCATGTTATGATGGTGAATTTGTTTCAAATGAATTTGATAATTATTGTGCTAAATCTAGAATAGAGAAACAAACCACATGTGGGTATTCACCCCAAAGCAATGGCATAGCAAAAAGGAAGAAAGTTGTCTTCCATGAGATGGCAAGATGTTTGTTGAAACATGCCTCAATTTCGAATGAGTATTAGCATGAGGCAATCCACATGATAACCTATTTGCTCATTAGGTTGATTACTTCAGCAAATGGAGAAAAGAATCCTTTTCTATTGTTTTACGGTAAGCCTCCAAATTTATCTCATTTAAAGGTGTTTGGTTGTATTTCTTCTATTAAGATTCCAAATCAGTTGATAGATAAGTTAAATGATAAAGCGAAAAGGTGTTTGGCTTTTGGTTATGATTCAAGAACATGTAGATATAAATATTTTGATCTCATTGATATAAAGCGGTATTACTCTAGAAATGTTGCATTTGTCGAAGCAAAGGTGGGTTTTGATGAGTTTTAGAAGCTTGATCAAGGTAAGAAGCAAGAGTGCAACTCAAGACTTTGGGTGGAAAAGGACCACCCACCTTCTCAAATGTTGGACAAAGAATTGAATAGAAGAATAACAAGATGTTAACCCATTGCTCATATTGCATATGCTGCTCTTGTACATGAGTCCTTAAATGTCAACAAGGCTCTCAAATCTCAAGTTTCAATTGAAGTCATGAACAAGGAAATGAGTTCTATTAAGAGAAGTAAAACTTGGGCATTGGTGGATAGGCCAAAAGGGAAGAAAGTTATTAACACCAAATGGATCTTCAAAATCAAATGCAATGAAGTTGATAAAATTATTGCACATAAGGCCACACTTTTAGCAAGATGTTTTCTTCAGAAGAAGCATGTTGATTATGATGAGATTTTTGCTCCTATTACTAGATTTTAGACTAGTAATCTTATGGTCTCCCTTGTTGCTGATAAAGGAAAGAAACTTTAGCAAATTGATGTTAATTCTACATTTATTAATGGAAAATTAGAAGAGGAGGTTTATATTTATCAACCTAAATGTTTTAATATTCAAAGATAAGAAAAAAAAAAGTATGCATGTTAAATAAAGCTTTGTATGGCCTAAAGCAAGCTCCAAGAGCTTGGTTTCATAGAATTAATGAATTTTTTTCTCAAGAATGGTTATAAGAGTTGTATACCTTATACTTTAAACATTAAGGTTTTGATTTCATCATTATTTCACACTATGTTGATGACTTGGTTTATATGGCTACATTTGAAAAATTAAATGAGCAATTCAAGCATGATATGAAAGGTAAGTTTGATATGAAGGAAATGGGAGGTCCTCAAATATTTTTTAGGAATCCAAATTGATCAAGAAGACGTTTGTTTGAATATGCATCATTCAAAGTAGGCATAATTCATCATGGAAACTCCCTATTGCCTACTTTCCCTATGAGTTAGTGATCTGAATCTTGACCTAAGTCTAGCACAAAAAGAAAAACTAATCAACCTTAACATGCTAGACAAAAATTGATTAGTAGCTCTATATTTGAATGAAGTACACAAGGTGTTCAACAAACAATGACATGACCTTAGAATACAAAAAGTGAAATTTCAACTAGGAGATAAGGTTCTCTAATGGAACCCCACACACGTACCCTAGTGATGAGACGCGACTTGCNGAAAACAAAGTTCCAAATGTTGTGGGAGGGATCTTATATAATTGATGAAACCTTTCCTTATAGGACCATGACCATATACAAACTAGAGAGCCCAAACAAAAAGCAATTGGCCAACATCCAATAAGTGAAACCTTTCCTAGAACCAAGATAAGCCAATACAACTACCACCTCAACGGATGGACAACCATGTTCTATTTTTTGTATCTTCTCCCTTCAACATAGTTGTGGGGGAGATGGTCATCCATGCTAATCATTCACATGGCTCCTCAGTTCCTCACCATTTAGGTTTTTACCTTTTTGTTTTATACATTCTTGTTTTACACTTTTTTTATTTTTATTCATTTTCTCAATTTTTATTTTACAACATCATTAGTATGTTTTATCTTTCTTGAATATTTTATACTTTTTTTTATATATTATTTTATTTTTTTGTGTGACTTTTCACTATTTTTGCTAATAAAAGTGCTTTGTTACCATAGGACACAGTGCCAGTATTATTGTTTACTAATGGTAGTTTATGCTTAATGCTATGATTGTCAATGTCTAGTTTCTATTTTTGAATTTTGATGTGTGATAACTAAGACATGGTTTATTTTTCATGGAATAGGCAGTGAGTCCACATCATCTACCCATCCACAAACTCTATGGTTTTCCTTGTTTTGGGAGTTTGAGATCCCTTTCATTAAAGAAACTTTAAATAAATTTGTGACCTCTAGTAGTTTTTGAAATTGAAAAGGATTCAAATTTTTGTACATGGCATGACTTCAAAGGGACTCAATAATCTTTGTACTCTTCTACTTGCTTGAGTGCTTAGGTGTTTCTCATAGACTACTTACCATTCCATGTCAACCACTACAAGAAGTCAAATTAAGTCTTTACTTGGTGTGGTTCCCATCCAAAAAGAAGAACAAAGAAGAAATAAAAAAAAACAAAGAAAACACACATGATGGAAATTCAAAGCACATTCCTTAGACAAATAAATAGGCTACAATAATTGGTTATGGGACTATAAAGACATGTTACCTAAGCCTAAAGGTCCCATCTAACTAAGGCCCTCTCTCACTTCCTACTTTCTTCTATTCTCCTTATGAAATGGTGGTTTTTCTATGTGGGAACTCTTATGCCTTGAGGGGGTGAATTGGTCTTGGAGTGGTGATACGAAGTCACTAGAAGCAATTGGTTTTGATTTGGACTAAGGATGGATCTTCTCAGGTCATTTTAAACACAAAATCCACAAGGGACTTCTTATGACCTCAATTTAGGATTCCATCCCACCTTCTCAGTCATCCATCTATGCTACCATAACTCACTTCATTTCTAGTTTTTGTGTTATGCTCAATGTCTAAGTTTGATGTGTTGAAATTCTTGGATAGATTCTTCTGGGTTGGTCCTTAACTTTTCATGATCATTAAATCAACTATAGGACCCATGGACTCCTTAGTTGAGGTTATGCAAGGACAAAAATGACATGTGCCTACTATGGGAAGGACCCACTTTCATATCTCTTGGTTTTAATAGTTAAGTCCCTTACCTTAGACATTACTACAATCCTATCTTTCGCATGCCCCATTGTACATCCATCTCTGTACACCTTAAAATCTTCATAAAACTTCATTCTCCAACGATTTTCTCAATTTTTTCAATCTTCAAAATTTTCTGAGCTTCAACACCCTCTTCTACTATTTTCATCATATTCGTGACTTTTTGGACTTCCGTTTGACTCCAATTTCACTCAAAAACTCCTTATATTTTCAACATTTTAGCAAAGTCAATGCAAGTCAATGATGGTCAACAACCACATCAACTAGGCCTAGTCAATGCAACTAACCCCCTCGATAGGGCCCCATCAATTAGGCCCCATCAATGCATGTCAAGAATCTTATAAATACTACCAAGAACTTTGACATTTTTACCATTTTATTCATAATAAGAGGGGAGTTTTTGCCATTTTTCAGAGTCCAACACCTTCCCAAAGCCATAACTTTTTAACCATTGTTCAAATCACTTTGTTCTTCAATCTTGCAACTACCAAAGGTAAGCTCTTTGTTGTGGGAACCACAAACCTTAAGGTTTCTAAGGAAATTTTTTGAAAATTCTTCTAACTCCCTCAAAGGATTAGTGAATACAACGATACAAAACCATCAATTCGTAAGAGTTAATCCTTTCAGCATTCTCTAGTATGACTTATTAACATTATAACATAATAAAATAATGATTAAAATCACTCAAATCAGCCATAATTACAACTTAGTCAAGTGTAACTTTCCCAAGGGGATAAGGTATCACAAATTATTTCACGTTACACATTGATTACTAGATCGTGGTCATATTGTGATTATAGATGGAGCTAAGACTAAAATGACCATAGGAGGAAGGACCATCACAACCAAGGGAGAAACAACCCAAGACTAGAAGGGGCCAACAATAACAAGCCCAGGATCAACTAGAAGAAACCCATGAAACAATACCTATTCAAGAATAGCCCAAAGTGGAATCTGTTGGACAGATTCCTGAAGAAGAAGTCACAACAAAACAATTGTAGTTTGGGGAGGTGTCAGGATCCATACCAAGGCTTGAATTCATACTAACACAAGCTTGCCTCAACACCATCAGGCCCCATGATATCCAATGTTCAATTCTCCAAGAACTGAACTTTAGGCAATTTTTAAAGCATGCCCCGACAAAGGTGAAGAAACAATTGCAAACCTCTCCCATGTGACCAATTATCACTTCCAGTGAGGAGTGGTACATGGGAGAGACATACATCTTCTAGAATAATAGAAAGGTAGTTTCTACTATGAAAAGCAAGGACATTTAGGTGTCCTACTTAGCTGAAGCTATCACATAGGCCCTTGGGTTACCTAATTCTAGGACATAATTGGCAGAGCTATCTACACAAGCTGACCCAAAGGCCAAAAAGGAGTGGACCTAGTGGTGTTACAGGGTTGACCGTAAGGAATTTGGTGCACTCACATTGACAAAACACATATACTTCAAGATAGTGGCCTATCACCTCAATCTGATGATGAGGCCCAATAAGGTAACTACCTTCTCCACCTAAGCATGCACTGCACTAATGAGAGATTTCTAGCAAACATTCTACAATTGATCTATTTAGAGATCAAGAAGCATTTCAAGGAAAATGAATGTGGAAGGAAAACCCTTCCTTTTCCATGCCTCATCCAAAAACTTTGCAAAAGGGTAGGGATCATCCACTATGCCAATGACCTAATCAAGCATACTCCTATAGCCTCATGATCTAAAATGATGAAGGACAAGACACCTGCCATGTCTAAAAAAGAGGAGCAATAACTGCCACCTCCACCACCTATTCAAGAAACAACATCTGAGGCCCACATAATCATTGAGCACTTACGTGAAATCTGAGAATAGCTCTTTTGTAAGTAGGAGCAGTGAGTAGGAATGAGTGGTGGAGACCCATCTATATATTGACCTATGATAAGTCACCTTAATGAGATGGCTCAAATAATTAGCTAGATGGAAAGAGCTAGACTAATATTCTCTATCCAATGTATGCAGCTCCCTGCAACACCACTTATTTCTAGAAATATCTGGAAATGTTGCCTCCTTTTCGATGTGCTTGGAGGAGGGCAAGGGAACAACTATATTGGTGATGCAGCACCAAGGGTAGGAGACTACTGTAGAAGTAGTTGCTAACTAAATCATAGAGGCACTCAATGCACCCATGGCATTTGTACCAGACATATCTACACTTCAAGATGTGCAGACGTCCATGGAAATCGTCAGCAAAAGATTGAGTGCAACCCAGCATAAAGAATTGTTGAACCATCTAGTGGGGACCATGTAACCAATCCTGGACATTTTTGACTTTTTGAACAACATTATTGCAACCCAATCAAAGCTTCTTCAAGGAAAGGGCAAGTGCATCATCATGAAGAGGCAACTCAAAATAACACAAGTAGAAAATCAACACTTGTCCATGAAGGTTTTCGAACTATGTGCCTATTTTTCTAATTCCGCACTCTTCAGCCCTAAAACAACTAGAGATAAGGCTTTTTAGTGGCTTCAAGAAGAACTAAAACAAGTTGAGGAGGGAATGACAACAGCCATCTTCAACCAGTCTATAGTAGAAGCAAAAACTTATTCAATTCAAAAGGACTTGGTTTAGATGCATCAGGAAAATAAAACACTAATCACAGAAAAGCATCACTTGGGAAATGTTGATGCATAGAAACAACAAATGCAAGAGTTCATTCATTAACAACAAGAGAAACTTGCTAAGGTAAACACAAAATTGAGGAAATTGGCTACAGAGAATCATAATCTATCTATGGAGGAGGTCCAAGCCTTATGCTAGAAATCTAACATTGAGATTGCTACCTGGAAAAACGAGGCTATCAAATTTGAAAGAGTCAAGAATCATTATAAAAACCAAGTTTGCTTGCAAAAGGAAGTGAATGAGAAGCATATCCAAATGGCTAAGGCAAAAGTAAATGAGACCCTCTAGCAATTCTAGCAAAGAAGAGAGGTGTGGTAGCCTATCATTGATGGAGTAGATGCCTACAACAAAGCAAAGATCTACTTAAACAAGTTGCAAATTGAAGAAATAACAAAGTATATGGAATTGACCAATCTCCGATATGAAAACTTGACAATGAAAATTACTAGATGGCCATGGTCAAAACTTAAAAAGTAGATGGCTAGCCTGTACTTACTATACAAGGCTGAGTTCAAGCACCACAAGGACACCAAGAAAAATCTTAAGATGGCAAATGCTAAACTTAAAGTTCTCAAGGCACGATTCATTGATCAATGTTGAACTACTGAGAACCTAGCTAGGAGAATGAATGATTACCAGGAGCTGCAAAACACAATGGGGACATTCAATATCAAATGTAAGTAATTCGCTACCTAGCTCATCAATACGAAGGAGTTATTTCCAACAATTCCTTGTCCTTGGGATGTGCCCATTCCAACCCGCATTTGTGAAGCTACGTGGACCATGCATGATCCCAAGAGTAATGAGGAGAAAATGAAAGCGTTTCTAGATGCCTTTTGCCTCCTACTAGAAGTTGTAGCAACAGTAAGACAACTACAGCCACCTCAACTGCTGCACGTGCCTAAAGCCAGTGAAGGTCCTTCAAAGCCCTAGGAACATCCACCCCTTGAGACTATCTAATCTTCTCAATCAACTTCACATAATCAAAGGTCATGCTATTCAATTTTGTAGAGTCATGTCATGGTGTTCAATTTTTTGTCATGAACACCACAATTTTTTTGTAATGTGTTGATTTGTACACTTGAACACACAATTTTGTCAAATCAATTTGTTAATCCTAGAGTCAGTCAATAATCTCATACATTCCCAATTTTGTAAAGAAACTTGAATATGACTTTTCATTCAATTTTGGGGATATGACACATCATTTCATGCATCAACGTGGCCTTGTCGACAAAGGGTCTATTCTTGCCTATAAACACATGCCAACTCATCATGTTTAGGCATTAATAAGCCATAGTGTAGCAAAGCTCTTACATTTTTTCCATTTGAAAGTTAGAATATTTTCCTAAGTGACTGTAATAAGAGTCATTGAGTATACAAATCTTTATTTGAGCATTGTTGTACCTGAGCATGACTTTGTGTACAACAATAAAGACGAGCTTCTTGACAAACCCTACAGCATTATGGATAGTTTAGATGTTTTATTCATGCATTTAGTGCTTTTAATTATTTATTCAATGATTTATAGTAATTAAGCTAATTGAGTAATTAAGCAAGATAATCTAGATAGATTAAATACATAAGTACGATCACTTCAAACATAACACATATTCACTTGGTAATTTGATGAGCCATGATATGGGGTACACGACATCAGAGCCTTCCAAGTAATATCAAGCATCCAATATTGGGGCCTATCTTGTTGCCTATAAATAAGAGTGGGCACACTTGGTTTGAGTAGTTTTTGTTGAGTAGTTTGTTAATTAGTCTTAGCCCCTTACACTTGGTTTGAGTATTTTGTAGCACTAGGCCATAAAACATAAAAATATATAAAAATCATATACCTCAAGTTTACTTAACCATACAATTGTGCTATACAAGTAAGCTTGAGAAGACAATGATTGACCAACCTGTCCTTGTTCCACAAAAGTGTGTAAGCACTTAGTCCTTGGAATTTAATCGAATCATGCGTGGACACTCGTATTCGTATGGTTGAGTGTAGGGATACCTTGCCGCTCATCATTGGCATCATTGCTGGGGACTTTGTTGATTGTGCACTAATTAGAACTTAGGAAATCTTTCTCATGATTGGAATGAATCCTTAGGGTTGGTTACAAGGAAGAAAAATAATAATATATAATACATTGCACATTGAATAGACAATCATGTCTCCTTCTTCATATGAAAGTGTTTCACTACCTAGGTCTGATACAGGGAACAATCGAAGGCATCGTACACATGATAATTCACCAATTCCTCAATAGTTTCATGTGGTATACATTCATCCTAATGAGTATATACCAAAATTTATCTTTATCCTCCACTACGATGAATAGCTACATTGGCATGATTTAGAAGGTAACATAGTGCTACCTCCCGATTACTCTGTTCTAGGCATGCTTCTTCATCATCTCACACGAATTGGTATGTAGCACTTACAGGCAGAGTATGTTGTGCACGATCATGACTTGAGAGAGTATCGACCCATGGAGGCACAACGTCAAAGGGATTTACAACAGGAGAGACATTATGAATCCATGAAGGGAAAGTTGTCACAGAATGTGCCACATGTCCTAAGTGAAAATAAGGGTGGTGAACCTGCCTCAAGCAATCACCCACATACTGATGTTCCTCCCATTGACTTCGGTCAAGGGGTTGTGTATCAGAATCTTCACTCAACTATCCATAACTCAGATTCTGGTACCAACAGACACAAAGGTTCTAAAAAAGGAACACGAACACATGACAAAGATGGACATTCTGATCGTAATCGTGATCAAGGCCACGACCACCAAAGATAAGGTAATAGGCACCATAGTGATGATAGTCCTCCTTCTTCTCCATCTTCATCATCTCCTTCACCCTCTCCTTCAAGATCTGGATGCAGTCACAAAGAAAAAGACCATGAGGATAAGGGTAGGCAAAATGGGAGTCATAGATGAAACAGTCAGTAAAGGGGATGAGCACACTCTAGCGAATCATAGCATGGAAGAAGGGAGAGTAGGGAACAACATATGCATCATAGACACCATAGATGGGACGATCACGATGAACCCCTACTCACTACTTGAAGTATGCTAGACATAACTAAGGTTGTTAAAATCCCAACAAGGCACCAAAAAGATAGTAGGATCAAGAGATTAGACATGAACAACATCCGACGATTTGAAGGGGGATACAACGTTGATCCTCAAAATCACCTACAAGCATTCCATAATGCATGTGCCTTACAAAACATAGAAAATGAATGGCAAAAACTAAAGTTATTCCCATAGACTCTAGTCAAAGAAGCAAAGAGCTAGTACAAGTCCTTAGAACCGGAATCCATTTTTAGGTTGAGTACCATGTTAGAATTGTTCAGTGATAAGTACCGAACGTACTCCCAAGTGTCCAACCGACAAAAGCAAATCCAAGGATGGAAACAAGGAGGGCATGAACCCTTGGATGCTATCATGGGCTGATATTATACACTGTTACATCCTTTTCCTGGCCATGGTTATTCGCAAAGGGATCAACTACACCATCTCATAGATGGGCTTAGGCATGAAACACGAAGAACCCTTGGGACGTATGCCCAAGAAAGGCTATCTGAGCTTAGGACCCATCAAGTACAAAGATTATTAGAGCAAGTTGCTAAAGAGGAAGGTGAGCTAAGAAAAATAGAGAGTGTAGAGGAATATAACAAAGATCCTTCCCTCCAAAAGAAGGGAGTAAGGTTTTGTGAGGATGAAGAAGAGTCACCACTCAAAGAGATGGTGAATAGAAAAACTTTACCTATTCAAAAGTTGGCATCAGAAGTATCGGCAAAGGTAGACCAAATGTGGGACTCCCTAGATAATATATTTCAAACCGTTCTCAAAATAGTAGAGGAGTCTAGAGAGCAAGGTAGTGATCACAAAAAGAAAAAAAAAAGAGAAACTAAATATGCACATAACAAAGGTAAGGGCAAAGTAGTCTTCATTGAAGAGGTTTTGGATTCAAATACAGACAATGATAGTGGATGCGAGATATGCCAATATGACCATCCTAAGGGATGTTGCCCTATAATCTCACATCTATAGGAGTCTGGGGTGTATGCACTCAACTCATGATTAAACAGAAGACAAACACCCCGAAGGTTACCTTATCCCCAAGGTAACCCAAGATAGTTCCACCAACCCTTAACGTATTATCCAAGTGGAACCCCACCACAACCAACTGAGTAGTATCAACAGTGGCAGCACCCACAATCATGGGGAATGCCACCACCATGGCAACAGTATCCTTACTGTCAACCTATCCCGTATGGATATTATGTGCAGTAGCCCATTTCTCCACATGACTCTATTGGTCATGTCACCCCTCAACCTCACTACCAAACACATGAGTATTATAGGACTCCTTTTCCTAGGGGTGATGTTCCACAAACATACCATCCTTCTCATCTAGTTGCATCTCTTCCACCCTTAACTCCATTACCACTTGCTCCACCCATGCAGGGTGAGCTCCTTGCCTAACTACAACAATGCAACGCTACAAGGGCTATTAATTATCACCCTACTGTTGGTCCAAACAATCACACAAAGAAGAGACCTTTCTTTAGAACCAACAGTCCAACTAAGTCCTTACAGTCACAAGCGGCTAATTCTTCAAACACCTCATCACCAATCGAAACTTCAGAACTCCCTTCAACCGATTGGATAAAAGCTGACCATCTTCCTAGGAAATTCTCTGATCCTAGGAGTCCTCTTATATATCTAAAAATCACTGGGAATGAACCGTGGAAAGCTCTTTTGGATTCAAGTTTCGATGTCAACTTAATCTCTCAAGAAATGTACAAAGCCTAGAATCTGCCTTCATTAAAAAATGGTAGCATTCATTTAGAGTTAGCTGACCAATCCATCACTATCCTATTAGGACTAGTGGAGGACATTATCACCACTATTTATGAATGGTCTTATCCAACTAACTTCCTAGTGATTCAAGTGAACAACGGTAAGGGGGACTTCCTAATCATAATGGGAAGAGCATGACTAAGCACAATTGATGCCCACCTAGAAATCCACGATCTTTCCCTGGAAATATCAAAGGAAAATACATTTGGAAAGATTTAGAAGAAGAAATTTCTATGCTTACATATAGTGACACAGGGTGTAATTGCGTGCAGAAGTCATGGTTTGTACAACGTTTAACATTGCCTACGTGCAATCAGTGTGCACAAGTGACTAATATACAAAGATGCCTATATGCAGCAGCCACAAGATAAGAAGGCACCCAGTGGCTGATAGCTAATCAAGAGAGTAGTTCAACTATATGCATGGAACCAACTAAGGGTTTGACTTGCACTTACATCGATAGCATAGACACATTAGAGCAAGCCCATCGCCAACTTCCAAGTCTTGACATTGAAAATATCAATGGGGGGAAGGTGGAAGTCCCTAATAAGTTTAAGCAGGAGCCCCTTGAGTTAAAGACATTCCCCACTAGTATGAAATACTTGTTTCTCAACAATGGAAAATTAGTACTTATTAATGCTAGGCTCGCTCCTCAACAAAAAGAGAGACTGCTAAAAGTAATAAAAAATGGTCGAAAGCTTTCACTTGGTCATATCTCGAATTAACTGAAATAGATCCTAGGATATGCAAACACAGAATTTACACCGATCCCTCCATGAAGCCTTGATGACAACTATAAAGGTGACTTAACCCAAAGCTTAAGTAAGTGGTTAAGGAAGAAATTGAACAGCTTCTAAAAGCTAGGTTCATATACCCCATTACTGATAGAGAATGGGTTAGTCTCTTAGTTATTGTGCTTAGAAGGGAGGTAAATGGAAGATGTGTATAGATTTTAGGCTATTGCATATGGCAACATTCAACGACCACTTTCTATTGCCATTCATCAACCAAGTTTTAGACACCATTGTAGAGCATCGCTACTATAGTTTTTTGGATGGGTATAGTGGGTACAACCAAATTCAAATAGCCCCAGAAGACTAAGCCAAGACTACGTTCACCAGACCTTGGGGAACATTTTCATACAAACAAATGTCATTTGGCTTGTGCTATGTCCCTACAACATTTCAATGATTAGTTCTTAGCATATTCTAGCAGCAGATAGGAAATGGTGTGGAAGTCTTCATGGATGACTTCTCTACTTAAGGAGCGAACTTTGATCAAGCCTTGGACTAGTTAGATCAAGTACTAAAGCAGTGTGTAGAAACTAACTTAAGGCTCAATTAGTAAATAAGCCATTTAATGGTCCAAGAAGGCATCATATTAGGACATAAGATTTCACAAAAAAGGATAGAGGTAGACCCCAAAAAGATTAAAATTATCCAAGGAATCACTCAAAAACCTGAAATTGTAAAAGATATCCGGTCATTCCTTGGACACACTGGCTACTACAGATGGTTTATTGAGAACTTTTCAAACGTTACAAAACCATTGGTTGAACTAATGAAAAAGGACATACCTTTTGAATGGACCAGGGAATGTGAACTATCTTTCCAAACTTTAAAATAAAAGCTTGTACAAACACCCATTCTACAAGCTCCTGACTAGTCTAGACCATTTCACATAATGATTGACATGTCCAACTATGCTTTAGGAGCCATACTTACATAGTTAGATGACCAAAAATGTCCTTATTACATCCACTATGCAAGTAGGAGTATTGCTGGTGCACAACTTAACTACACCACAACAGAGAAAGAATTAATGGCTATAGTGTTTACACTAGAAAAATTTAGGCACTATGTCTTGGGCTATAAGGTATTCATGCACACGGATCATAGTGCAATAAGATTCCTAATGAATAANAGACAAACTGGTATAGTAGTATTCTCACCTACCTCCTTACACAACAAACACCATAAGGGTTAGACATTAAAAAGAAACAACAGTTTCTTCACCGAGCTAAGTATTTTATGGAGATCAATGGAAAACTTTATAAAGTATTTCTTGATGGCTTGGTCCAATGGAGTGTTCCCGAGGTGGATCAATTACAAGTTCTCCAAGATGCTCATGAGGGTCCTTGTGGGGGTTATTACGCTAGGAGACGAATAGCCATTAAAATCTTACTTGTAGGATATTATTGGCCTACATTGTTTTGGGACGCCCATCATTTCATCCAATCTTGTGAGCAATGTCAATGTGATGGGGGAATTACTGCTAGAATGGAGGTTCAACAACAATGGATTCAACCTTTAGAACCCTTCGATATTTGGGGAATTGATTTTATGGGGCCTATTACACCAATGTCTAATGAAAAAGCCTACATCATCATTGCCATTGACTACTTCACAAAATGGGCAAAGTAGCCACCGTTAAGGATTGTACATCATCTACAGCTGCACGATTTGTTCAACAACAAGCCATAAACAGGTTTGGCATGTTGCGTGCACTTATTTCAGACAATGGTGCACACTTCACAGGTGTGGCTTTTCGGAAATTAATGCAACGCTTAGGGGTTGACCACAAACCGACTACACCATACCACCCTCAAGCAAATGGTCAAGCCGAGGTCACCAATAGGGAGATTACAAAGATATTGACAAGAACTATTAGCAAGTATAGAAGATATTGAAGCACCAAACTAAACAATGCTCTTTGGGCATACCACTCCACATGGAAACTCCCTTATAGGCTACTCTCCCTATGAGTTAGTGTACGGTAAAATTCCAATGCTCCCTATTCATGCAAAACTCCATACACTATCCACAACATGTGATCTCAACCTTGACCTTGATCTCACACAAAAAGAATAGCTAATGAACCTTAACTTGCTAGATGAGAATTGACTAGTCGCTTTGTCATCTAACGAATTGCACAAGGATTTTAATAAACAATGTCATGACCTAAGGATTAGGAAAGTTAAATATCAATCAGGAGATAAGGTTCTCTACTAGAATCCCACACATGTGCCACAACGAACTAAATTTCAAATGCTATGGGAAGGACCTTATATCATTCATGCAACTTTTCCTTCAGGGGCCATGATGATTTACAAACCTGAGAACCTAGACAAGAAACTATTGGTCAACATCCAACAAACCAAACCTTTTCATGAGCCTAAGACATCTAGTACCAATGCTACCTCTGTTGGTGGACAACCTTGCTCCCTATTTCGGATTTCCTCCTGCCACCTCAATCGTGGGGGAGACGGCCACCAATGCTAACCATTCAAAGCCCTCAGTTCCTTTTGTATTTTTTTATACATTTTTGTTTTGCACATTTTTCAAATTTACTTATTTTTATTTTACACCATCGTTCAAAATTTTACTATTTCTTTTTTTGATTTACTTTTATTCGTCATATAATAAGTGCTCATGATGGTGGATTTTACTATAATAATGTTGATTGCTAATGTTTGGGTTTTACATTTGATTTTCAATGTTGATATTAAAATATGGTTCTTTTGATAAAATAGGCAATGATTCCACGTTGCCCATTCATCCATTCAACTCTGTGGTCTCCCTTGGTCTTGGAACTATACTATCCCTTTTTCTAAATAAACTTATTAATGAATTGGTGGCTTGGTATTCTTCAAACGAAGGAAGGACTCAATGGTTGAAAAGGGTGTGACTTAAAGGAGATTTGATGCACATGTGTTGGCTATTCTCTTAGGTACTAGGATGCTTTTCATGGGTTTGCTGCCATTCTGCCACTGATCAAATATCAAGAAGCTGAGTGAATAAAAATAAGTCTTTGCATGGTGTGGTTCTCATGAAATAAAAAAACTGGTGAGAATTCAAAGCACATCCCTTAGACATAATAAAGAAATATGGCCTACAAGCACTGGTTATGGCACTAGAAAGACATGTTACCCATGCCTGAAGGTTCCCTCTAACTAAGGCCCTTTCTCGCTTCCTGCTTCTCTATCTTTCTCTCCTTGGAATGGTGGTCACTCTTTTGGGAAGCATTCTTGTTGCTGCAAGAGGATGGATTGGTCAAGTGTGTTCATGAAAGGTCACTGAATGTGTTTCTCTCCTTGGAATGGTGGTGACTCTGTGGGGAAGCATTCTTGTTGCTTCAAGAGGATGGATTGGTCAAGTGTGTTCATGAAAGGTCACTGAATGTGTTTCTCTCCTTGGAATGGTGGTGACTCTTTGGGGAAGCATTCTTGTTGCTTCAAGAGGATGGATTGGTCAAGTGTGTTCATGAAAGGTCACTGAATGTGTTTCTCTCCTTGGAATGGTGGTGACTCTTTGGGGAAGCATTCTTGTTGCTTCAAGAGGATGGATTGGTCAAGTGTGTTCATGAAAGGTCACTGAATGTGTTTCTCTCCTTGGAATGGTGGTGACTCTTTGGGGAAGCATTCTTGTTGCTTCAAGAGGATGGATTGGTCAAGTGTGTTCATGAAAGGTCACTGAANGTTGTTTCTATATGTCATCCCTAGAGCCTATGGACTCTTTGGTTTGGGGGTTTGTTAGGGCATAAAAGGCATGAGCCTACTTTGGGGAGGACCCACTAACATTCCTTTATGGTGCAATTGTTAAATTCTTCTCCTTAAACATTTCTTGCAATCAGTAATTTCTCATTTCATCCCCATCCATGACATCCATTTTATTGGCATTGCCATTGTTATTTTTCCCATTTTTCTTATTCCCTATACTTTTCCACCCTATTGCTACCGAAGGATCGCTCTTAGTCGTGGGGGCCCTATCACAAATTTTCCCATTCTACTACTTGTATCACCCCTACACCTTGGGTAGTTATCAATGATAAACCTCTAACCTAGTTTCTGCCATAACCAGAACTCAGCCAATGTGCTTTATATCGAGGCAAGGTATCAACTACACTGTGGCTTACCTATCCTTGCTCATTCGTGACTGTGTTGTGTGTGCAGATGGCAATTACACGAACAATGGACTGGGATAGGAGGAAGCACTCATGATGGACTAGAGCTAGAGTGTTTACATTGGGAACAAGTTTGGTCATGTGGCTATGGATAAACAACGGAAGGTGCAATCGTGACATCGGCAGTAACGCGCTTCATTTTCTTTTCTCTCTCTTCAAGCTGTCAGATGAGGGTCTAGATGTCATCTATGTACAATGTTCACCACAAAGGGCATGAACACCAATGTTGTAATCTGTCTGTCGATCCGTTCACTGAGCAATTTGAGTATGTTATTTCCTATCGCTATCAATTCCCATTTAGTCAATAATCCCATACCTTCCCAATATTTTGTAAGGAACTTAAGGATGAGTTTTCATTCAATCGTGGGGGTATGATGAGCCATGATATTGGGTACATGATATCGAAGCCATCCAAGCAATATCGAGCATCCAATATTAGGGCCTATCTTGTTGCCTATAAATAAGAGTGGGCGCACTTGGTTTGAGTAGTTTGTTAATTAGTCTTAGCCCCTTACCTGAACTCTTGCCTTTCCTCCCTCTTAGAGTTAGAATTATTTCTGTGTGCCCATAGTAGGAGTCATAAAGTGAACAGATCCTCATTCGAGCATTGTGTACCTGAGCACACCTTGTGTATGGCAATAAAGACGAACTTTGTGATAAACCTCGTAGCATCCAAAATAGATTAATTAATTTTAATTATAGTTATTTAATGCTTTCTTTAGTTAATTAATGTTCTCACTCTCACCCTATAACTCTCATAAGTAAGCACACTCAATACGATTAATTCGAGCATGTGTGTAATGCTTGGTAACCCAATAACGATTAGCGTTTAGTAATCCCAGCAATGTTGCACTGGTTCAGGATGCCTACAGTAAGTGACAACAGATGCTGGTGTTAGGACTAGTTAAAGCATAGTTGAGTAGTTAAATTAAATTAGTTACTTAGTTATCTCTCTCCTCCCTTTGTAACACCAGGCCATAAAACATAAAAATATATAAAAATCATATACCTCAAGTTTACTTAACCATACAATTGTGCTATACAAGTAAGCTTGGGAAGACAACGATTGACTACCCCATCCTTATTCCACAAAATCGCATAAGCACTTAGTCCTTGGAATTCGACCGTATCATGCGTTGACACCCGTATTCGTATGATTGAGCATAGGGATACCTCACCGCTCATCATAATCCCATTAGTGTTATTGCTTGGTGTGCCCAGTGGCGTAGCACTTGGTAACCTAGTAGTGGATACATGGGTTCAAGACATGTACGAAAAGTGGGACCGAATGGTTATGTTAGGACTAGTTAAAGATCAGTTAGTTAGTTAAATCAAAGTAGTCATTAAATTACTTTATCTCTCTCTTCAAGCACCAAAGAACATAAAACATAAAATGATAAAAATCATATGCCTCAATTACACTTAACCATACCTTTGTACTTCACAAGTGTAATTGGGAAGACAACAAATGACCATTAGGGTAAAGTTCGCTTCCTAGAAGACTAGTGCACCAAAAACGAGAGAGACCATGGAATTCAACTAGATCACGCGTGAGCACTCTGTGATTCATATGGTTGGGCGTAGGGGTACCTCGCCGCTCATCAACTTGGGTCATAAAATCTCAATTGTTGATGAAGGAAACTGAAAACCCTTAAAACTAATGATGTACATTTGAAGATTGAAGAGGAGAAGGAAACTTGAGGAAAGCAAAGACTTGAATTTACCCTTACAAAGTGAATTAGGCCCAAGTCACACTATAAACTTTGTATGTTCTTTCTTGAATTTGTTTTTGATGCATCTTGTGTTATATAGCTAAAATCAAATTAGATTCTTTATTAAGTTTGACATATTCACTAGGCTTTTTTATGAAATGCACTTAAATGTTTGAGAATGCCTTATTTACCCCCTCTAGGGTGTACTTTTCAATCCACAATATATCTCGAAGAAACATAGGTTACTAATCATTATTTAATTTTATGGCTAGTGCAATTGTGTCTCGTGTTAAAAACTTTGAGTATATGTACCTACCATAGACATAAAACCAACATGATGCTTTGGTACAACTTTAGTTATAACATTGGTATAAAAATAAATGCATGTTAAGATTGTATAGTTTACAACTTAGCTTATTAAATAAAAATCAAAAGAATATGGGGGCATTGGAACCTAAGCCAGAGGTATAAACAACGTGATATTTTATAACTAAAGAATATAGTAGCGTTAGATTAGCATACCTCCTACGATCAAGCTCATGACTTAGGCATCACAAAGCACATGCTATGCCCAAGTGAGAAATTCCTCTATTGAGAATTACATAAAAATTAAAGCAAAAGGCTTAGTAACTACACTACGCTATCATTATCTAACTATGTGTTTATGTCTAAATGAATAAATACTAAGCAGATTGATCTTAGCACAAGTACAAACCCATTGGTAAGCATTAGTTAACAAACGAGTTCAATTATCAAAATCTTGAATCTTGAAAGGCTACACTTGGTAAGTGAAATTGGTGACGACGATTCAAACATTAATTAATCAAGAAAAGTAGATGGTAGCACTCACAACGAAATCAAGGATTCAACTAATGAACTAAAATTTTTTGCAATTTAAAAGGTGGCAACCGGAGGGAGGGTCACGTCTTGTGATCGGCAGTAAACTCCGTTAAAAACAAAAACAAACCAAAAAAGGAGAAAAACCATTCCATCCAAGAAAACACACCAAACCAAACTGCAGAGAGAGATCTGAAACAGAATGGCACCACAAGAACAACAACAACAAGAAGCAGCAGGAAATAGTAATAGTCGTAGTAGTATAATGGAGTCTGAGAAGCCTGAATTTGAGCGACAGCAGCGGTGTGTGTGTCCGGTGGACAGAAAGCCAAGAGACGCATATTGGAAGAGGGAAAGAAGACCCCACGTCGCATGGTGGCCAACCGCCGTACGGCCCAGGGGTGCGCCCCACGTACGGACCCCTCCTGCTCAGCCTGGTGGACCCCACCACCGGCAACGTATCCGCCACCTTCGTACGTGCCAACCTCTCGCTCGGTCAACGCTGGGACTGCTCCCTCTCTGCATCCTTCGCCCACCTCGTCGTCGACAGGTACCTACCCAATATCATGTTATTTATTTTTAATGTCAGTGATTAGATAAGTAGTCGCCAAAAAATGAGTGACTGGAATCAGGCTTCGAAAATGAGTCGGAAAAGCTTGGCAGCAATTAGGATCGCCAGTTAGTTAGTTACTTAGTTCGTCTTAAAAAGTTGTCGGAGGTAGGTACTTGTTTTATATTTAATTCTGTTATTTTAAAGTCTTTTGGGTTACATTAATTACTTTTTATTTAACTTTCGGTACTTCTCAACGCCATAACCTGCATTATTAACCATCGAAACCAAAACCTGCCGCAAAAAGATAAGATGAGAATAAGGTAAACATAGTAGCAGTGTATTCAGCAGTGTTTAAATAGTCGAGAAATATGTTCCAAATATGTTCCATGTTTGAAGAATCAAGATAAATGGACAAGTTTGGGCCGAGCTATATTTAAAAGTTGCAAAAATGATACCTAAATCTATTAATTTCTTTCTAAAACTCCGGGCGGCAAACTTTTTAAATCGACTTAGAAAACTATGATATCGAGTTTACGGTGAGATTATACTAAGGTTTTTTGGTTACTTTACTAATTATATGTCTAAAGTTAAATAAAAATATTTAATATAACAAAAAACACTTTAAAACAATAAAATTAAACATAAAAATATGTACAGAACTTTTTAAGACGAGCAAAGCAAGCATCTGAGTCGCCGAATTTTTGCGACTCATTTTTAAAGCCGAGTCAAGATTTTTACGAGTATTTAATCATTGAAGTATAGTATTGAATCATTGATTGATTCTTATATTTAATTTTAAGTCAAAATCTGGGTTGCACACTCTTGAAATTGTGCAGGTTACGTATTCCGCGTTATTTCGGAGGCGCCTGCGGACGCACTGTACGTCTATCTCATGTCAGATGCCACGTGGTCGCTCTCCCCACAAATGGGAGCGGAGCCCACCCTCTTGGACGACGACGCAGACGAAGAAGTTGGCCATGCACATTTCGACGTGAACGAAGGTGACGTGCATGGCAATCGTAACAGCAGCCTAATCCTTACTTATTTCTTTGGACAACAACGCTTACGCTTCTGTTTGGATGTAACGTTGTTAATCGTTAGTTTGGTGGATGATAACAGGCTCTCCTTCTTCTTCTTCTTCTTCTTTTTCTTCTTCGGCCATTTCTGCTGTTAATCGTAATAACGTTGTTAGTTTGGATGATAGCTCTCCTGTGAGACCTGCTTCTGCTGCTGCTAATGGTGGTGGTAGTGGTAATAATGATGTATTTATTTTGGACGATGATTATTCTCATGTGAGGCCTGCAACTGCTGCTGCTGCTGCTGTCTGTGTCTGTGTCCCTGGTGGTAAGAAGAACACAGGTGCAGCAGAATCTGGTGGTCATCATCGTAGGGATAACGATAACGACGACCTCGCTTTTGTGGATAATGCTGTGGGGCAGGAGAGAAGGCAACGAACAAGAACGCAAGCAGCAGCTCAAGTCTCACAAAATCCATCTTTCGTAAATGTCGACGACGACGATTGAGGTTGATGCGTTCATAGAGACGGGCTCTCAACAGCAACTTCTGCGGCCAACACAGCAACTAAGGCTTGAAATTAACATTGAGAAAAAATGTGATAACAAGTCATTAACCTTGGTTCTCAGACTCAAAAGATCTGACAACGTTATTGACTCTTCTATTAATGATAAGTTGAATTGATGAAAAGAGTTATAACTGTAACAATGAATTAGCAGTTTATTATTTACGAACTACACTTTTTGTTTCTACTGTCGGATAGTTTTAGAATTTTCCTGGTGAACTACACTTTCTGTTTCTACTATCGGATAGTTTTAGAATTTTCTCTGGAGATGAGATAAGACTTCTAAACTTGTTGTGAAGATCTATCTCGGTTAACAATGTGATAGCTTTGCACAGCAACATGATAGTTTTTGTTGCAATCCATCCGTTCCAACCGATTCATTGTTATCTGGAAATGGTCTCATATTTTTCTAATAAATGGTAACTGATTTTTGGACCTTCTGGCTTCTTGATGGGAGAACAAGGCACGGGGAATCAATTGCAGTGTAGCAGTTCAGGTCCCTTTCACAGT
>MNCI01026504.1:214215-233906 GCA_015680685.1 Gnetum montanum
TTTTTCAAAAAACCCATCCTAAGGAAAAATAAGATATAGAACTCTTGTTCTTTGTCCAGAAGGCATAAAAAATTGGGTTTTTAAATCTTGTTCTTCGTCCAGAATTCGTGAAATTTTTTGCTCAAAGAACTTTTTACTTGTAAACTAATAAGATTCTATTGGCCAATTTATATATATATATTATAAATATATAACTAAGCTAGTGATCGCCAATCATCTTCTACTGCAGGGATAATTTAAACATAACAGATAAAAATATTATAAGACCATGGAATGCTTTATTGAATGATCATAAACATGTTGTAATACAGCAGAAATGATCAATGTACAAACTTGCATAATTGAAAATGTATAGTTACAAATGATCTGACATTCAAAATGGTAAAGATTAGTTGACAAAAAAGAATGAGATCATTCTTCATTTGATTTAATGCGTTGCTCTTCATCCAATCTACTTTCAAGGTGCAAAGCCTTACCAGTCGTATGCTGCAGTGATGATTTAAACATAACAGATAAAAATAATATAAGACCATGTAATGTTTTATTGAATGATTATAAACATGTTGTAATATAGTAGAAATGATCAATGTACAAACTTGCGTAATTGAAAATGTATAGTTACAAATGTTCTAACATTCAAATTGGTAAAAATTAGTTGACAAAAAAGAATGATTCCACTGGTGGCGTGGTCCCAGGTTGATGTTGCCGAGTTCTTCTAGGGCTCCATCCCCCGGACAGCCAGCGGCCACATCTGAGGGACAGCTGAAAGTTGCACGCGGAGCAGGTTGGCCCAGGCCTGCGGAGGGATCTGCCGACTGAGGACGTCGGCCCCACAGAACAGACGATGGGGCAGCCATCTGGTGCCAGGGGGCCGTAGCAGGTTGCTAAGGGAACGCTCTCTGAGACACTGACCTTGCCCTCGCAATCGTACAGCCAAACGCTACAATGGATCGAGAACGTTATCAGAGACCACATAATAGGTATTGCCTAGATAATTAAAGAAAATTGTCGTCACTTAGCTGTTGGCCCAAGCGAGTAGTACCCAGGCCTCCAAACCCCCAAGGAGAGTCAGGGCCCTAACCACGAACACCCCAAAAGGCCCTATCATGGGGGTGGGGGGACAGCTCTCCCCCTGGGACATGCCTAACCTGGTCGAAACTACTATTTAAGGAATTGGGGATTAGACATATCACCCGCTAACAAGGATGCCCTGAGGCAGTTGGGACTTGCAGGGTCCCTGGGGTTTGGGCACGCTGTCGATGAGTTGACAGCACGCCCAAACCCGAGGGACCCCACAAGTAGAAACTTATTTTTAAAGTCTAGCCATGAGTTGATAGAGGCATTAGGGACCATTAAAAATCATTAAGTGGCTTTACTTTTGAAAGTTATTACAAAGACCCTACACACCATGTCGTTTTCAATAATGTTATGAATGCTTAAATAAATTTAACAGATAAATAATAGTCCAAAATAACTTTGGCAGAGAAACAATTATTCATTTTAAAATTTCAACAAGGAGATTTGTGCGTTAATGAAGTATGAAATGAAAAGTATGAAGTTAACTGACAACTTGAATGAAGATTAACCAAAGTTCTAAAGAAACACAGGCTCTATGTTTAAACCACACAAGAGAGACCAAAGTTGAGTAATAGAAATTTAAAATAGTAGAATAAAACAAAGACTTACCTCAGAAATAAGTACAAATAGAATAATTTTTGGTGCAGCCTTGTCCTTGTCCGCTCATGCCTGCAAGAAGCACACCTCCTCAAGTCTGCACCTTTGACTCCTAGATCTGTCCACAATTGCTCTCCAAATTCTTTCCTAAAATGCCTCAAAGATTTGTTTTGCTACAAAATTTTAGAAAGGGTTCTTTGGGTTTCCACTGATCCTACATACAAAATTGGAAAGGTGAAAGCCAAACTATAGAGAATGACAAAATAGAAAATATTAAAACGTTTTCGTTATCATGCACTGGATGTAACTATCCTTTAAGGGACTTGGAACAGAGGAACAGAGGCAGTTTATTAGATACTTCACTAATGAAACTATGACTATGAATGGAAAAATGCAACAAAACAACAATTAAAATATTAGGACCACCAAAACAAATGAGGACTATTATCAAGCGGCATTATTGAGGAGCAATGAAAGCAAAGAAAAAATAACAAAACAAAGGTCCACGCAGCACCTAGCATGCAGCCATCATTTGAGGCCAACGCAGGTCCTGGAATGGACCACACAGAACCACATCAAGCCGTGCTCTGCTACCAACTGCCGTCACCTACAGCAAGAGCACCACCTTTCCTATTCTAACTGTCTGCGCTTTTTATGGTAGTGACCTTTGCGTTAGTGTTGCCACCCATCATCTTGCCATTGCGCAGCAACAAACCTTCAGCACTGTTGCCCGCTATCGCATTGTTGTAGGCCCCGTAATAGCAAATCTCCGCCGCCACGCTCCGTTCATGCTCAATCTGCTAGAACCCGCAGGACAGAAAATGAAAAATGAAAACGCAGACCTTCTTCCCCCTCAAAGCATGAATCAAATAATTCCTCTCATTCGTCCATGGATTTATGACCTGGACTTGTAGGCCAGTAGCAGCACTGAACAATCAAACAAAATATGGCCAAGTCTCAATCAGTCAGAGTCAGGGCCAGCACCTTCGAAACGGGGTTTCTGCCTCCCCTCCCTCTACTATTCTCGATCTTTAAAATTGCAGGTGATAATTGATGTTCATTCTGGCACCCAGCTGGTCCTCAGTCTTTTGATTCCACCTGCTCCATTGATGACCACTTGGTCCATCTGCTCCTCCATTGATGACCACCTATTCCATTGACAAAGCAACAAAAATGACACAAGTGGTTCTCCACCACTGGCGCGTCCAAGGTGGGCAAGTGAGGCACAGGGCCAAGTGTGCGGGCTTTCATTTGAATTTAATTTTCTGGGTGCAGCCTCTGGTTTAAACTTCTCTTATGAGGCACTCAATGTTGATTTAGAATATTGATTTCGTAGATGGTCTGCTTTAAACTTCTCTTATGAGGCACTCGATGTTGATTTAGAATATTGATTTCGTAGATGGTCTGATCTCTTCTTGTGTGCCGACGTTTTTTTTTAAGATCTTAAATCTTGTCGTCATCATGTCATGTCGGTGGAGTCAGAAATCCGGGGGAGCAGAGCTTCTAAGCGAATTCCAGAACAACATCAGAGGTGTAGGGCCGAGGGCTTGGTTGAAGCCATAGCGTGCAAGTGCATGGGAAATTGCAGAAGCTTCAGCACATCAAAGCAAAGGCATAATTTATAAATAGAGAAGTATTCAATGGACGCAACCTTTAACCTTTCGTCAGTGTTATGCACAAAGTTGCGTTATCGAAATGGCCTGTCTAGAATTTTAGTTACACATCAGCGTTATGCACAAAGTTGCGTTACCACAATGGCCTGTCTCAAATTTTAGTTACACGTGAACGTTGTGCACAAAGTTACCTTACTGAAATGGGCCGTGGAAAAGTCAACGTTGGTCAGGGTTACGCACAAAAAATTAGCGTTACCGATGTTAATGGCCTATCGCCCAAATAAAGACAAGGAGAAAACTCTCTCTAAAGATAAAAAATGCATTAGTTAGAAATAAAGAACAAATAGCAACAAAAGATGAAAGCTTTCCATCCTTGAGCCTCTAAAACAAAGAGAAATTAATACTATAAAAAAATTAATTGTTCAGCTTTCACAAGTATCTTTTTTGCTTAAAGTTGTAGCTAAAATGTGACATCTTTGAGACTCTGGTATTTGACTCCTAAAGAAAGTTCAAAATTATGTTTTTGTTGCTAAGAAATGACTACACACCAAAGATTCCAAGTAGAGAAAAAACTAAGGATTTGAAGACATTTTTAAGTACAAAGAAAGGAAGTAAAAAAAGCAGGTTGATCACCAAGAGTGACTTCATTGCTTGGTTGAAACTTGTTATAAATTTTGGATGTCAATTTCCAGGAAGACCTTAATAAATAAGACATCATTAAAAATATGAATTTTAGGAAATGTAGGGGCTCTCCAAATATATTTCATTTTCCTCATCCAAAAGTGTGATGATAATTACATTTTCTAGGTCTTATTATTATGAATATAATCATTCTTTGTAATAATTTTGTAAGAAACTTTCAAATTAAAAGAAAAAATAAATTTGTCATCCTTCCAAAAAATATCTAGAAAAGCCTCATAAAAATGATTTTCAATTTTAAATAACTTATCAATATTAAAAATTAAACTTGCAAAAAAAAATTCTCTTTTTATGCAAACCATGGAGGATATAAGCTTCATTCCAAATGATCCATCTATCATGCATATGTAGACAAGAAACTGCAGTGATACCAAATTTGCTCCAAGTGGTACACAATCTAAATACATTAGTAGTTCAATTTCCTTCATTAAAAGGAAGCCACCATGGGCTATATAATGTCTCATTCCTTGTTAAGAGAGAAATTGTATATTAATCATGAAATTAACCTTCAAAAGAAAGGATGCCTCATTATGAAGAGTTGTAACTATTCATAGTACCTTGGGGATGAGTTTAACCTATTTAAGGCTAGGTTTAGAGGTTGTATTAGCATAGAGTTATAGAGTCGAATTGGCAAGTGACAAGAGCCAGGTGAAGTGAAACAAGAAGGAACTTATCACCCCCTTGGTATGATGGTCTAACCGTGGTGGAAGAGTTGGATTACTTCTAAGGTCCTAAGTGTCATTGGAAAATAACCCTAGGCTCTTAATAATGTATCCAAAAATTTCATTAATAAAGTTTCTATTGCTTATTTTTCTTTCAATTCCATGTTCCTACATCATTATTCTACAAGTTAAACAAGTAATCTGAATTATTTTAATGCAATACAATGATTTTATGCAACAAATGATCATATTCATCAACATCTAGGAACAAGATGTTATAGGCTAATTTTCTTAAGCATATCTTCTAAAATTTTAATATGATTGTAATTCTAATATTTTCTAAGCTTGCACTATATCTTTTAAATTTGTTTAAGAATTGAAGAACTAGGGGAAAAATTTACTAACTATTAAAGCATTTACTTAATAACTAAAACTTTATCAGCATGGGTGAACTTTTTTATTTTTCCATTTAATAAGCTTCTCTTCAATTTTATCACCCACTTAATACCACAAACAATAAGTTAGGCTCAAAAGAAAAAGTTATCCCCAAATTTTAAAGACAAAAATTTTTTTTTTAACATTTTCCAAGGCTTAAGAACAATCCACTCATTAATATTGCCATTACAATAGATAGGAGATTTTTGCTAATTGATCCAAGAGCCAAATAACATGTGGTAATCCTTCACTCTTGCTAAAAGAGTATTGATATGTTGTAAAGAATTGTTGATCATAAAAAAAGAATAATCTTCAAAATACATAAGCAATTGTGTACCTTGATCATCAATTGAAATTTCCACAAGCAATAAAGATTTGAAAAAATCGTGGACATGCAAAACATTAATTCCACAATGTTTAAGGATAGCATGAATCACTGGTATAAAGCCCTTATTTGGGTGAATAAACCCAATAGTTTGCAGAAATATATATTGTGAAGTGATATCTTTTGATAGGGATTCATATAAATCATCAAGTAAAACAAAATCAAAAGCTTCAGAATTCTTCAGTCTCTATAGTCTAAGAGACATTAGTATTTTCCATCTTCAGATTAATGCTCATTAAAAAAAATTATTGTAATAACTCTACAAAAAACCCTCAAGATTGACAAATCACTAAGAGAATTCGTCATGCACTAAATATGATCAATCAAAAGAGATTAATAATTTTGTAATATTACAAAGAAAATATTTAGAATGCTGGAATGCAAAGTTATGTATTTTTTAAAAATAATATAAAAGGAATTTTGAAACTATTTTGTTTGATAAATTCAAGAGGAATTCAATTGTGTCTTGTATGGTTTAGTCCAAGATGAGGTGCATGATCATGATATTATTCAACATTTAATAAAATTAATTTAAAATAGGAATTAACTTATTAATTAATCAACTTAACAAAAAAGTAAATCCTAAGGTGGCCTAAAGCAATGAGTTTTTTATTCCAAATTTTTCATACAAATCCTAAACTTAGGTACCTATTACTAGGATTACCAAGTATTATGCTACTAAGTGAACCAAGCAATAGCACTGCTAAGATTACCAAGTGAATACACATTTACACTTGAAACTAGTCATGCTTATTTTCCAATAATTATGTGCAGAGAAATGTAAATTATTAAGCTAAATTACAATGAAAGTAAATACAAAGAAGTAAATCTATTATAAGTCAAAGTGCTAAAATAGAATGGAATCAATCTTGATCTTTATTATTATAAGAATTGAGAAAATAAAGTAAAAGAGTTTGGCTACAATATGACTAAATATTGCCATAAATATGATAGGTGAATCATATTTATAAGCATTTATTGCAACAACATCACATCATAGGCTATGGTGCTACATCTATGACAATGCATTTGTGATGTTGTAGGAAACTACAAAAATATTTTATTGTTCATCAAGGACAATGTTGTAATAGTATCTAAGATGAGAAAAATGAAAAGTTGGCACAACAAGTAAGTTGTTGTCTTTGGGTTAAAAATTTATTAACTTTTAAATGGTAAGTGATTAAAATGCCATGAATCCCTTCTAGAACTATGTAGAACATATGTCTCTATAGGTTGTTGTTACCATTTTTAGGTGGCTTTCATAACTCAGCTTAAAAGACTACAAAAAAAATATAAAGAAATTTCTACACTTGCAGTATTAATAAGTATTTTAACTATATTTCCAAGTTTCCATTAGCAATTTTTTTTTATTCTATGTTGAATTCACAATATTTTTTTCTTTTTTCAATTGCAATATAAATATTTTACTTCATTTTGAACCAAAATTTTCAAATATAAATCCAAATGGGAAAACTTTCTACCCATTTATATTTTTTGAGACTAGGATATCCATGGATGCAAGCAAGCCTACTTTAGTACTTTACTAGTATCACAATTCATGCAAGTGGAGGCAAGGGATTGAACCCAAAAGATCTTACATGAGATACAAGAGTCCTAAACACTATACTATATTTAAGGACTATCACTCGAAGCCTCAATGTTGTACCACCAAGTGGAGTTTTGAAAGGGTAACTAGATGAATGAAAGCTTGACTTCTTTAGGTGGATATGCCTAGACTTAAACCTATGTCTTCCAACTTGAGAAACCATATTTAGGATCGAAAAATCTTATTTTTATTTTTCTATACATGTAGAATTGCATTTTTACTGATCTCTACTAGTGAATAGAGAAACCAAACTTGAATTGCATGTAACTCCCATCCTAAACATTGCAAAATAAGACATCTTTTTTTCAAGAAAGAAGCGTCCAAATCTTTGCTACATCTATGACCTAAATAACCAAAAGTATAATACAAAACATTAATAGTGAAGGATTTCAAATAATCAAATTATTAGTAAGACATTGTTTGCATGGTTAGAGCATTTGGTTTTTCATGGGTAGGTTATAGGTTCCATTCTACTAGGTATACTAATCTAACCTAGTTATATTCCTCTATAACACTTCTAATGTATCATGTTAGCTATATATTATGAAGTAATAAAATAATGACATTAATGCTTTTAACCCAAAAAAATCAAAAAAGTAGAAAGAAAGAAAAAAACCATAGTGATGTCCTCCTCCCACCTTTGCAACATTAACAATGGTTCACAAGTACTCATATATATACAATGCTCATCTCGCTAAGCAATCTAGGAAGGTTGGTAGATGAGTGAAAGCCTAACCTCTTTGAGTTATTATGTCACGGCTCGAACCTAGGTCTTTAGCTTGAGAAACAAGGACCTTACCATTGCTTTGAATGACAATCTTGGGAGGGTTTCTTCAAATGCAAGAAACAATATAAAAAAAATTTTCATAAAAATCCAATAGAATTGCAACAAAAACAATTTTTAACCACCGACACTAGTATTTTCAATTAATTAGTCTCTAACATCTATCATGAATACAATTACAATGTCTTTCTATAATTCATGTAAAAGATAAAAAATAAAATAATAGTTTCAATATCTTTAGGCTGCAAGGACAACTGTGTTAAATAAATCTAAAGAACTTATTTCAAAATTTATAACTAGCCAAAATGGATTTTAGTTTCGCTAAGCAAGTGTTACAAATTCAATAAGATCAATAAGCACCAAAATTGATCCAACAACGCATACATGAATTAATTAAGAAAATTGATTCAAATCCATTCAACAAAGCTTAGGATAATTAAGGAAGGAAATTGATTGAAACTCACACTAAAGTTTGCACTAATTAATTTAGGAAATCTATTAAAATTCATCTAACAAACCTTTGCAGATAATCAATGAAGAAAATTAATTGAAGCTCACAACAAAACTTGACCTATCTAATGAAATTCAATCCTACTAATCCACATAAACAAAACATATGCTAAGAATTCATAGGATCTTAAGTGGATCCTTAACATTCTTAGCCCATTTATTTAAGTTTTACAGTATGGACTCCATGGGAAGTGCCAAACTTAGCTCCAATTTCAAATACCACTAAAAATACAAATGATGAGACAACATGACCGTCATACATGGTGCATAAGTAGAACTAGATTCTTCAAAAACCATTTCACATGAGAGAAGTGTATTGTCCTTGATACATCATTTACAAAATACCTTAGTGATTGTTATTGTTTTTCTTTATTTCTTAAGAAAATAAAAGCATATTGAGAATTCTAGTGGGTTTTCAAAAAACAATGTATTTTTTGTTTATAAGCATGATAGACTAGTCATAGTATAACATGGCATAACATGTATGTACATATACGATAACCTCCATATTGACATCCAAGAGAAAGAACCTAGTGTAGATAGCACTCTTTTATCACATAAGAGCACTTAACCAAATGCTATTAAGTCAAAGACAATCTATTTTTCTTTTAATTAAGTTTTTTTACCATGAAAATTTTTATCACATTGCTTGCCATGCAGCTACAATGTACTAATGATCAACTTTTCCATTTTACACGGTTATCATGGTAATTATAAAATGGGACAACACAAAATTCTCATAAAATCTAAATAGAACTTTATATCTTAGCTTTAGTAACCAAAGTCAAACCCACAACTTAAGATTATTTTACCCACTTGGTTTGGTGCCCTATTTTAATAAAAATTAAGCTAAAAATCTTCTTGAAAATCTTATTAGTTTAATATTTTATCTTCCAATAATTTTTTTTTAATAATTCATAGTTTGTGAGATATTCTCTATTTATTTAGAAGCTCATTACCTTATATGTTAGAAAGTGTGAGTTGAGTCACGATTGGAATATCATTATGTTATTATTTTTCATTTAAATATTTTATAACAATGAGTTGTTAGCCTAGTGATACAGGCCTGGTAACCCCAGGTTTGATTCTACTAGGTAGTAGTGAGTTATAAACTTTTATAAATGTTAGGTTGTACCTATGTTTCACTTATTTTAAGTTCCAATGTTTTTTTCCTTATAACTAGTTGTTTTCATTATAGTTGTGAAAATTTGTTATTGGTTATTACTTTCTCTCTTTTGGGGTGTACCTATGTTTCACTTATTTTAGGTTCCAATGTGTTTTTCATTATAACTAGATGCTTTTGTTTTAACTGTTAAATTTGTTTTTGTTTATTACTTTCTCTCTTTTTCCTTGTAGCTAAATTTTTTTATCATGCCCAGTATATCTTTAATATAATCTTTTATTTTAAAAAAAAAATTCTTACAACCCTATAAATTTTAGGGTGTACCCATATTTCACTTCTTTCAAGTTCCAGTACCCATTTAAACATTTTATAGTTTTTAACTAATTGTTTTGCTTTAATTTTTCTTTGTTTTGGTTAGTGTTTTTTATAATAGTTTTACTGATTCTTTCCAAATAATTTTTGTTATTTTGTTGTTTCCTTTTTTCCTTTTTTCCCTTATGACTAACTACTTTTATTGTAATGTTTTTGTTTATTACTTTCTCCCTTTT
The DNA here is from genome assembly GCA_015680685.1 of Gnetum montanum. NCBI lineage: Eukaryota > Viridiplantae > Streptophyta > Gnetopsida > Gnetales > Gnetaceae > Gnetum > Gnetum montanum. Next base: position 224,255 of record MNCI01026504.1, read on the forward strand.
TCCTTGCAACTAACTACTTTATCATACCCATTATATCTTTAAATATAATCTTTTATTTTTTAAAAAACATTTTCTTACAACTCCTAATGGTTACTACTACACCTCAACTAGTTGTTAATTATAATAATATTTATTCTCTTTCAAATCAATTGCAAATGATACTAAATCTAGTATGATTCAAAAAGTTTTACAAAGTAAAAATATGTAAACTATTGATGCTACAATTAAGAGGGTGTTAGACCCCAAAAAAAAGTCTTATTGATCAAATAGAGCATCAAATACACATGTGGCATGTGACAAACTAGATAGAAGGGGAAAAGATATACAAGTAGTATTTGATAGATTAAATAGAAATAACAAAAATGGAAAAGACTCAATGGATTTGGGGATGCCTATGAGGATTTCATCATTATAATTAGGCCACTAACAAAAGAAAGAAGCACTGTTTCCAAAAACAAAAACAAAAAAAAAATCATCTTTAGATTGACAATTTGGAATAACTCTGCATGCTTAGATCCAAGTATGCTAAGCAAAAGGACATTACCAAGAGACATTACCAAAATTATCTATAGCTCCATAGAGAGGGCAAACAAGAATATGAACCCCCAAGATGTCGTAAACCCTAGTGAAGAAGATACCAAAAAAAAAAAAAACAATTAAATTTCAAGATGCTACAATTAAAGTATAGTTTACTATAAATAGTCTTCTACTTCGTGATTATACTTAATGGAAAGTAGAACAACATTATATCTCACCCTAAATGTCTAATCCATTGAAATTGGACAAATGACCTGTACCTCATAGGTCACATATCTTAAACAAGAAATTGCATATTATTCATAAAAATTTATNTTTTTTTACCGTTTTCAATTTACCTCTAATCTATTTTTTAGGATAAGTTTTTGTTTTAGTTATTTGTTTAAGCTAACGTTTTTCAGAGTGCTGGAAACTAAACTTATGGTATTTCCTGCTGGCGAGCTTGAGGTTACTGGAAACTAAACTGGAACTTATGGTATTTCAATGTCTTTAATTACCTTATTGAATTTGTCGTCGTTTGTTTTTATTTGCAGAATTCCTTTTCCAAAAGGTTTTATGCATAAGCATTCCATACTGTATTCGTCTTGAACCTTTGACTTTGGTTTGATCTCAAGACTCTTAATAGCTAAGCTGACGATGCATTCAATGTTGCAAATGTTGCTATGACTTCACGTCGTGGCTGCTATGATTTTCGACCAATTTCATCCACGGAGATTCAAGGAAGATGAAAGTATCTTTAGATGATATATGTGAGTATTGTTGACAGAAAAGGACTGTGGATGCATATAAAAGTAAGCATGTAGTGGTGAAATGTAAAAGAAAGCATGGAAAATGAATGTTACACGTGAAAATGAAAAAGCTTGTGTAATTTTTTTTAAAAAAAATTGAAAATTAAAAAGAAAGTTTTAACGGTATGGATAAAATATATATGCCATGTTGCATATAAAAGTAAGGGAGCGAAATGGAATAAAGAATATTTTAAATTTATATTATATGAAAAATTAAAAAAAAAACAATATAATTATGATATCACATACTTAACAACTTTGACCCAAAGAAAACTTGAACATATCTCAAAAGAAAATTTAATATTTTGAGCAAATATTTTAAAACAAAACGTGGAAATAGACGAAAACATAAAACATTCAGTTCCAGAGAAAGATGATAGTAAAGAAAGTAAAATAGGTGCATATCCACTGAGTAGACAACTGCTCGTAAGAACAAAGCTTCCAGTCAACTTCACAATCATGTGGATTTAAAACTTGCGTAAAGTGAGGAAACTATATGATCTTGACTGCACGATCTTACGATGATAACTAATGTTAAGTAGAAAAGAAAGCTTCAGCCAGCAAGTATGACGAGCAGAAATGAGAGCAACTAATCATAAGAAAAGTGCAGAAGAACATGAAGCAATTGATCAGTCCATACCCTTCCTTGCAAGTTCTTCTTGCTTGATATAGGCTATTAAAATGTACGTTCAGTGACACTTGTTTGACATCCCATAATTGCAGTTTTAAAAACGTTGTTGGTTAAGAGGGTTTTGCATAAGCAATTTAAATCAGCCCTTCATCACCATAAATTGGTATGTTCCTCCCTGAACCAGCAAACAAAACAAAAAAGGCAAAGCTCTGGAATGACTACTCAAACGAAGCCCACCAGGATGAACGCTTCGGTATGACTTTGGAGTGGCTTTGATTTTTTGTCAATTTCGTACTCAAAATATCTAAAGCTTAACAGAATTGATAAATGCATTATATGCTATAACATCTGCAATGAATTTGACATTTTGGGTTTTTCTCCTAGCTTAGGAGTGTGTAGAATTGCAGCTTTAGAACTGTGAGCCATGGCACCTTAGGTAACTTTTGATGGTGAGTTAACAGGGTTTTGGGTGAGCAATTTTATGTCTACGCTAAATTTCTGACCTTTTTCCTGAATGGAATAGACGTTGCAAATATAACTATTTTTTATATTCTTTTGTTAACTGTTTCTTGGCTTTTAAGTTTATAAAGCATGAAGACTTTTTTCCCATGTCGCTGACAAAAAGGCTCTCTGCGAATCATGAAAGGTTTTACCATAGCTTGTATTTTCTTTCTTTTCAGGAGTAAAACAGAATGGTTAGAATTATCAGAGAAAATAAGCAGGCTAGGCTAGGTGAGATGGAGTGACGAACTATTAATTTTAAACTATGTCTGAAAGAAGTTTCAAAGTTGAAATCAATATTTAGAAAATATAATCAAGTAGGTATAATCATTGATTTTTGTATCCATCCCTCCAAGAAAATTAAAGATTAGTTCCTAAAAATTTGCTGATGTAAATGCGTGCTTGATTATTCAATGGCATTACTAATGCACTGAAATTAAACCAATAAAGTTATAATCTATACCATACAAGTTATGTATTTTAACAAATTATATATATTTTGAGAGAGAGGGACACTCATTTGGAGGGATGGTGAGGTACTTATTTCTAGGTACTAAATCTTGAGTTTGAGTTTAAGTGAAACCTCAGTTTGAGACTAGGTGCAGTCACTCTCAAAATCTCTCCCTCAACAAGAGATTGCCCTTTCAATTAGCTACCAACCCTCTACTCTTTGCTAGATTGCAAAATGCTTGACCTTACACAAGTTAAAGTTGACATCAAGTGAGTTAAACTAACATACATTCAAGTAGACAACCAACTATAGTATGTCATGATCAAATCCTTTGCTTGCTTAACTTAATGGTTAACCTGCCATCAAAAAAATAAAGACACCTAGATAATAATAAATATGATTATGTCAGATCTTTCTCTAACAAAAGATGAACAGATTATTCTAAATTAACTTTCTTTATTAAGGGAAAGATCTCTCCATTATTCTAACTTTGACTTTTAATTATTCTAACTTTAACTTTTTAACATTCATGTCTTGATCCTTTTCAATGTTAACCTTGCAACTTTCATGGAAGGTCCCACCAATGGCAAAAACATGTTTAACATGTTTTGTTTGACCCTTGCTTGGTTGCTTTAGAAATTGGCAATGCCCATTGTGAACTTGGGCTTAGCTTTGCTTCATATAGTGTTTAGCATTGTGAGGGTGAGGGGCAACAGCCAATTTAATTTGTGAATTCATTGATTAGGAAAAAGTTATCTCATATAATAGGTGCTTAATAAAAAAAATCTTAGGATATGGGAAGCATTTTGTAAGTGTTTTAAACATAGCAAAGGGTTGACCCTAGATATATTAAATGTCTCACCTATATCTTGAAACATCTACATCATAAAATATTGAGAGTGTCCTAATCATAAAATTTTCCATGAATATGTAAAATTACAGTCTTGACTTCAAAAAGTTAATGTCCATATGCATACTTAACTTGCAGAAGTCAAAGTTGCAAGTTTAGATACTTTTATGTTCTACCTAAGTATATATCTTAACATGCCTAGAAGTCAACTAGTTTGGATTCAACTCATTAAAACAATCAAATTCATTCTATTCTTCTATCTAAATCAATCTTAACCAAATCCATTTCATCTTTTCTTATGTTTCATGCTCCTATCAATATGCTAATTATTTTTCATTATAAAGAACTTAGTATGTTTACACAAAGCATGGTCAATGATTTTCATTTATGGCAAATCATGGCTTATAACAATAATACGTCAAATAAGTTAATCTAGTAGTAAAATTTTTGATGTGGAAGTTTAAGTTATGGGTTTAATTCTAGTTGGTAACGGTGTGTTACCAAGTTTTACAAAAGTTATATAATTAGATGTATACACACACAGACACACAAGTTTCTAGGGGTATATATAGTTATACAAAAGTTTTAGGTTGGTTATATATTTAAGGGTATATATAGTCATATATAGTCATCTAGTTTCAACTCCAGCAATGAGGTGTTAACCTACTGGTAAAACTTTTGATTTGAAAACTCCTAGTCATGGGTTCCGATGGGCAATGTTGAGTTATAAAATTCTAATTAACCTATATTACAATTCTTTTGGAGTTCCCTAGTTTAAGCTCCAACACCCCCCACCAATGAAAGATCCCCTATTAAGTACATTGAAAACTAGATTGGACTCAAAACCAATTTAAATATATTTTTATAAATTGAAATTGAAATTTAATTACATCTATATAGATTAGAGGGGGTGTGTTGAGACACATGTTACCTTAAGTAAAACTTTTAATTTGATAACTCTAAATTATGGATTTGATTTTAGTGGGTAATATTAAGTTATAGAATTCTAATGTACCTATGTATCTTTGGATAAAGTAGGCAAAAATTTAATAAAAATTTACTATGATGGGTCACCTTACTATGATTGATAACAATTTTTCTAACATAAATAATTTTTTAATGAATCACCCATGATATTTACCATGGCAAGCAAGGAAACTCCCAATGTCAATTAGTACCTCCTAACCCCTTTTGGATTAGTTGACGCGCTTCAACTAGGACTTTTTTTTTACCATAAGCAAAGCTCAAACTCCCAACTTCAGCCTTTTGATAGACAGGCTAATAAGTTATGGTTAGGTTACAGCAGAATTGGAAAATGACAACCAGCAAGGATAAGCTTATCAGGCCAATGAGTTGTAGCAAATGGTAAAAAGGCCATGATAAGCTTTCACAACTGAACCTTCAGAATAAATTAATTTCCATTCCATATCAATGAAAATAAATATTCATATCCTAGTCCTCTGTCGTTGCCAATAGCTTACTGTTTCAGAAACAATGGTTTCAATCACATGACAAGTAAACTCGTTACTACTAGTTATATCAGAAAAAAATAATCAACCCAAAAATATACATCAAAACCAAATTACAGCCTGTTCACTCTCATAACTGTTTTCTGCTCTACTTTCTGCTGATTGGAGTGCATTTTTTTTTGAACAGCAGCTATCATTGAATAAATTCTAAAAAAGAAAAAAAAAACATCTGTATGCTTACAATTGGTACGTGTAGCAGCATTTTGCACTGCCACTATTCAACAAGTCCATAACAAAAACAGAGTTAAAAATAGAAGGCATGTCTTCTCTTTCCTGAAAAAAATTATCAAATTGATATTAATATCCAATAATCTTACCATATTTTTGAAACTGCAACTCAATTTAATTATATTCATTGAGGGCATCTTGAATCTATTCAAATCACACTAATTTCAGAATCCCTTTTATAAAATTGTCTATAAATGTTGCCGACTGAAATTGAACTTGTGACCTGGGTGTTTTCAAGTCAAAACTCTTAACAGGTAACACCTCTTTGTCTAACAATCATATAGCTTCAGATCCCAAACCTCCCTAAAATTGCCTTTTTCCATATAATATGCTAGATACTACGATAAAAAAAACATCAAAAAACACGTGACATTGCTCTGTTAAAATATTCAAAAATGATTGATCATATCAATGTACATATCAACAAAAAAAATTTAATGATACAAAATCAGAGTTGTTCTGGACTGCTGAGTGGTTTCTAGTTCAGGCTTCCATATGTATATGTTAGGCAATTTTAAAAGTTCAGAATACCTAGGATGTACAGATGACGCAACAGCTATACCTTGCAAATAGCTAATTCTTTGCATAAACAGGTCGATGAACTGTACATATATGCTGAAACTAATCATGTGTCAGCTTCTCACTTTCCCTGCAAGATGCATTTTTTATGAGATTTCTGTATTAAAAGCCAAATACTTGCAGCAGAGAAAGAGGAGATGAAGCAGGGGGGAAAACCAGAACAGACTGCTCTACAACAACCATTTTTTAAACTAAGATGTATACGAGACATGAAAGACCAATACAATCATAAAATGCAATCAATGTCGGTGCATAATTTAAATACGCACAACAATTAAATAGAAATAAATAAAAATAAAAATAAAAGCATGACACCTGCATTGAAGGGGATCTTTCCATGTGAATTCTTCCTCTTCTATCTCCATGGGAGTCATTGACTGAAATCGTTTCCAGTCATCAAGCATCATCTTCACATCATGTAGTTTGCTTCTTAATCCATAGCAGCAATTCGCATGCATGGTGCACACCTCTTCTAAATCTTTGCTTGGTTCACAAAACCCACCAAAGTATGCAGTATCTAGAAATCTTATTTCCAATCCCATTTCTTTGATGGCTTTGTCAAACTTAATGTTATTGAGTACATCTTGATCATGTTTACCAGGATAGAACTCGTGGGACATGTACCAATACTTGTAGAACTGAATTGTTCGATTGTTAGACTTCACAAAATTAAAGCCACCATTTACATTGTTTTCTAAGGCTTCAGGACTACCCGTAAAGTGATCACAAGCAAAATGGATGTCTGCATCATTTCTAAAATGTGGGAATGGACTCCTAAACCACATTACATCTGCATCCTGCAGAAACAGTAAAAATAATAATCTATACTCTAATTGTTTATTTTAAAGCAATAATAGCAACATGAGCCATAGAAACTTGACATACAGGAGGTTCTGTGATGTTCTGTAAAGAGACAATCTGTAATCAAAATTGATTTTTTAGACAAGTAATATTCTTTGAATTAGCTAGGTTAATTCATACTCAACAAGAATTAATAGCATTGTTAATACAACCATGTGATATCATTTCTAAATACATTGTTATTTGCTATAAAAAAGCTACGGGATTTTCATGAATACTTATAAACACAGCTTCAATTTCTTTTTAAGAAGACAGATGAGTCAATAATCATACTTTCTTTCTTTCTTTGGTTTGGTTGAAAACTACAAAAACTGGAATATATATAACTACAAAGACTCTGACCCTGAGGTTTAATTTTACAAGACAATTCTACCAGAAATCAATGAAGAATAATAATCCTCTTTACTTTATCCCATTCAATGGGTTTGACTAAAAAAGGGTCCTCACCCAAAGGCTGATCCTTAATCCTGGAAGGGTAAGTGGAAAAGTAAAATCCTAACCTCTTTTCAAGTGGCTTCACCCAAGCTAAAACCCAGGTCTTATAACTTGATAAACAAGCACCTTACCATCATTCCAAGTGATAGCCCCCTATTCAATAGGTTTGTGTCACGCCCTCATTCTCAAATGGTGCCATTTCATGACCAGGAATTGTAAGTATGGTAAAAAGACCCTTAATGAAAGGGTATATTATAATTACAAGCATGTCATTTGAGGAAACCTTTGGGGGTTTGACCTAAGGTACATGGAGTTGTAAAACAATGGCAAATAGCAATAGCGAGGTGAAGTGGAACAACAAGACGCTAGGCCACCTCTTTTGGCCAGATCTATGCCTACTTGTAGTAAGAGTGCTAGATTGCCTCTAAGGGATTGATGCTGAAGGAAAACAACCCTAGGAACCTTGACCCTGATAGCCTCATTTCATTCCAATTTCCTTATTAATAAAGTTCATTTTCATTTCCTTCTGCATTTTCCCTGTCACGTTTAATATGCATACTGTTAAATACAATGTATATTTGATGTTTGTAGTGGCATCTCAAAATTGACTATTGGTCACAATATTAGCAATATTTTACAGTTACTGATCAATCTGAAACAGATACTTTATGTGTCTTCTTTCACATGGATTCCTTGTTCTCAATTTCATCTTCAACATGATTTTGGGTTCTTACAAGTCTTAAACAGTTGCAAACTTTTCTGTTCTAAGCGGCTTCATTTTATGGATGTGTCCCTTTATTTAAGTTGTGCCCTGTGAAAAATACCAATTTTTTTGAGAAAAGTTCAGGAATGTATTAATGTAAAATATGTACAGCAAGGAAATACAAGGGGAAGAAAAATCCCCCAATCATACAAGACTTAAAACCACAAAGGTCGCCTATTTGTGGCTACTGGAATCCTCACGGCAGTCGCTTGTTTCATGGCTGCCATCCCCACCCCTCCAAACGCGGTCATCAATGCAGTTAACACACTAATCCGTAGCTTCGTTTGAGAGGGGGGCAAGGGGGGGCACAAAATCCATTTGGTCCGTTGGGAGCGGGTGGTGCACCCCCGAAGCGCGGGTGGCTTGGGCATCATGTCATTCGAGGACGAGTTCATGATAGGACAACAATGGTTAGTGCTCCCGTTTTCGCGCCCGCATAGAGAACCGATCCCATGGATCTGCATCATGAATGCCAAATATCTGCGCTGGCATTCGGGGGCGCAGGATTCTAGGCCTTGGCAAGCACTATGCCGGCACATGCGTGCGATGTAGACCTTGGGCTGGGGGGCCCTCGAGCCACAGGCCCTTCTAACGGCCAAGTACCCCCGGCTAGACAGCTGGCTGCAGATCTAGCAGGGGTGACTGCCCAAAAAAATAAAAATCTTCCTGTGGTTGCTCCAGAACGATGCGCTGCCAGTACGGGCCCTGCTGCGACGGCGCGGAATTCTAAATAGTGATACGTGTCCTACATGCGGCGCTGCTGCTGAAACGACGCAACACTTCGCGGTTGAGTGCCCTTGCATGCGCGCCATGTGGCGTGCGGTGGCAATGCCCCCCCAAGGCGCCTCACGGGTGACTCCCGGGCCACACTACTTTTATGGGTAGCGTGGAAGGCACGNAGAATAACGTAGTTTTCCAGCAGCAACAGCGCCCCCCTCCGCAGCAGTTGGTCTCCTAGGCTCTCACCGCATGGAAGGAAATCGAGACGACGATGGGAATCACGCCCACTTTCAAACCAGACTACACCACGTTCCAGGAGGACAAGGCGCTTTGGCAGATGGTGGCCCAGTGCGACTGGTCTGACCCTCTACAGCGGCTGGTCGGGGATCCAGATCTAGTTGACGACGCATTTTTCTCCAACTGGGTCAACAACCGTACCTTCTTCCGCGGGCGTGAAATCTGGATTACAGAATCTTCGATTGCCAGCTATCTGGGGGCCTCGATCGCTGGACAGATCATTTTTCCCTCCACCCGCGGCCTCCAAGACGCGAAAATGTTCTTTGATGGGCCTGTTCCCTGAACTAGGAGCCGACAAGTGCCCAGATCTTCCCTGCCACACCTATGGGCCCAGGGCGCAAATCTGGTGGACTGTTTCTTCGTCCAGTCTGGCAATGCCTCCAAGTTGTAGGGCCTGCACTTCGTCTTCCTGCGGTATCTCAAGTTGGGTAGCCAGGTCAACCTCCCCTACTTCTTTAAGGAGGCCCTTACACTCAATTGCT
>MNCI01026504.1:234013-253436 GCA_015680685.1 Gnetum montanum
AAACTGGAATGAGGAGCTTCGGTAGGCCACGCAGAGGGTGGCGGACGAAGTACAGGAAAAGTGGGAAGCCAAATGGAATGAAGCCCTCGCGTAGGCCTGGGCCGACATTGAAGCCCAAGTCACCAAGCGCGAGCAGGAATGGGTTAGACAGCAGGAGCTAATGGCTGAAGCTGCCAGGGCCCGCCTCATTGACAAAATCAGGGCCCAAGTTCGGGAAGAGTTAACTCAAGAAGAGGAGGCCCAGAGACGACGTGAGCAGGCGGAGCAGGTGGAGCAAGAGCGGCTCCAGGAGGAGGAAGACCAACGACAGAGACAGCTTGACCACGCCCACAGGGACAAAGGGACATGACACAAAAACCTAAAAATCGCAGACCCAAGGAGGCAACCAGCGACAGAGCTCTGGGTTTTTTGTAGCATCATGCGACAAAGGGACATGACACAAAAACCTAAAATCGCAGACCCAAGGAGCCCAAACCCATCATGACTACCAGAACCCAATTGCCAAAAAAATACACAAAACCCAATCACCAAAAAAGGACATAGAACCAAGAAACAAGAAAAGGCCACAATCCCGCAGACCCATAAGAGGATCCTCATGTCCTACTAGTAGCACGTATGCTGTAAACTCCCTTGAGGGTTGTCTCAACCCCAAATCAATTTGTAACTGTGTTTACTTGGAGCAAGACATTGATCTCGACAATCACCCAACACATCTAGGCTTTGGCAAAACTGGGAAGGCAGGACACCCACCCCAACCACACCTCCAACACCATGCTCTCCTGTTCCAACATCTCTCACTCAACAACTTATGTTACCTTTCAAACCAACCTATCACACCCTCGTCCCAAGTGGGCTACCTCAAAAGTAACTGGGGCCCCAAGAGGGACCTACAGCACCCTACCTTTGTGGGTCACAATCTTCCAATTGTTGTCTTGTGATTTCTGGCCCAAACCCTTCTAGCCAAGTTCCTTTTGCTTAACCCTGCAATCTTTTGTCAAACGCCCTGATTTTCCACAAGTGCCACCGTGTGTCTTGGCACCACCACACACACACACCCCAACCCCAGTACAGTCACCACATTCTTGCATTCTATGACAACCTTTTCCTCCCTCAAGGGGAGGACCAACGTTATCTCCTAAACCAAATCCTTCAAGGATAGCAACCTCCAAATGCAAAACCAAGTGAAACCCATTTATTCCCTAGACCTTGTAAATCAATCGAAAGAGATAAACTCACCAAAAAACCTGGCCAGGGTTCTAAGGAAATCTAAGGTCCAAAACTCCCATGGGATCCTCGAAAGATGGATCAAAATTGGGGCCTTGGCAAAAAGGTCCGAGACATGATGTGCACCCGATCGCCAATGAGTCAGGGCCAAACCTCTTGCCCCAAAAAACCATGGACCACCAATTAAAACCCTATCCCTCCTCTGCACTTTGAAAAGAGAAAAGCAATAGATTCTCTGAGAGGCTGCGCACCTCCACATGACAAAAACTCAGTGGACCGCAATCCACTTTTTAACCAAATCTAAATTAGGGCCAGCACCAATAGAAATGAACTTCCCTATCAAGCTTAACTCAACTGTTGTGAGCCCCTCCAAAGGTAGCGCATTCACATGCAGGTGCATCAAACCTTCCCCCTGCTCCCACACTTCAATCCCTCCCACTCTAGGGCACCAAGAAGCCCCCACAACCCACCACCCCCCCTCCAGCTGCAAACCCAGGAAACCAGCACTCTCGACCCTGAAACCTCCACCTAACGCCCCTCCCGCGACTGCATCATTGCCCACTCCACCTACCGCTTTGCCACCCACCACTTCTCTACCCTCCATGCTCCCTAAGCTCCTGCCCAAACCCAGTCGAAAATCCACCTTCTGTTTTAGTTTGGAACATTTTAGGGTATTATGAGTCATAGGTTAAAAAGATATATTTTAATGGTAATGCCTTAAAAAAAGACTTATTCATACAAACCTGTAATTTTTTTAATAAACCAGTACAAAGATGCTGCTAGCATAAGCAATCCTTCCTTTCAGGAATATTGGCAGGATACAACTATAGATGATATTTACAACTGGCTTTATTAGCCTCTTAAGAAAGTAAACTGCTTTTACAACTTTCACCTAAAAAAAGGTAAAATATTGCATAGTTTTATATGGAATTATAAAGAAAAAAGTCAAATTAAAATCGTTTCCTGGGCCATCCATATAAACAAGCTAAAAGAATTTATAATGAAGTTTTGAATTTTATATCAATCAACAAAGCATATCAAGCATGGCCAATGCCAACAAGAAATGAAATTTTGTTGGTAGAGGATCTAAGTACTAGTAGAAGAAAAAAATCATGATACATGTGCATACCGTAAAAACAAAGTTATAGCCCATCTCAAGAATGGTTCTCAGAAATTTGATCCTCCTCCACATCATCTTCAGATAATCATCAGTCATAAAAAACTTTTCTGCTGAAAAATCAACTCCTTCAGTTTGAAGCATAAAACAGTGTTCATGAATTGATAAACACCGATCATGTGCCTTTTGATCCAATGTTAGGATAACCAGATGCTTCAAAAAATGATCTATACTTTTACCAATATGAAAACTTTCAAGAAAAAGATCGATCATTGAATTTGGAGTTGCCCAGGCATGATTTAAGGTGGTAACAATCACAGTATTATCAGTCATTGCAGCTTTTTCTAAAATGTTTTTCAATGTGTCTTCATCATTCCTCTGTAATATAAAATTAAATGTCAGTATTTTTATATAAAACCAAATATTAGTGTTTTTTTGCTAACTGTTTCTAACCTTAACCTCAAGTTAAAACTCATGGTAGTAAAATTTTCAGGAATTCAAATGGATATCAACTGAGGATAATGATTAAAGGTTCATTAATAATTAATAATGAAATCTTAGAATACAATTAGAAATTTCTTGAGATCTTAGATATCAACTGAGGATAATGATTAAAGGTTCATTACATAATCATTCACTATTTAAACAGGAAAACAAAACTGAAGATTGTCTGCTTCCATTACTCACATCCTTTTTCAACCTCCATAGTCTGCCTTTATTACTCTTAAAATTTCAATGATTTCTTTCTATTTCAAAGTCAATGACCTGGAGATTATGGGCTGTAAATACACATGGAGCAACCACGGAGGGGCCCAGATCAGGTGCAATCCAAGATTGACCAGATATGGGTTAGTTCAAGCCTCACGTTAGAATTCAACATCCAAGCAGAAGGTAAAGAACGGCAGGCTTCAGACCACTGGTCCATCCTCTGCCATATCCAGTCAAAGGAGGGTTGGCAACCTCGGCCATTTCGGTTCGAAAGAACCTGGCTGCACAAATCTTGGCTGAAACCGTTGGTGACTGATATCTGGCAGACTTACACAGGAGCGCAGGAGCGCCGGCAGTTCTTGAGAGAGGGACTGAGGGTTCTCAAAATCAACATCAAGACCAAAGCAACAGATGACAAGTACAGTTTCTGAGGATATAGGAAGCAGGTATAGGAGGAATCGAGGAAGATCAAATGGATGTAGGAAACAGGGGCCGACTAGGAAGTGGAAGAGCAGGAGCTACTTCGAGAACTGCAGGAGCTACTTTGAGAACTCCAGGAGCTTGACAAGGAAGAGGAAAGCTCCTTGTGGCAAAAAGCGATGGTTACATGGTTAAGGGAAAGAGACAAGCACACACGATTTTTCTTTGCTACGGCAAAAAACCAATAGGGCCCACAAGAATAAAATCTAGAACCTTCTGCAGGGCCTAGGCAAGGCAAGACCACAAAGCAATAGGCGGGGGCTAGAGGCCCTATAGGCATTTTGGGGGGAGATATGGAGGTGGCGGGCAACGAAGCCTATCTCAGTGCCAATTCCATGAGTCCTTACAAGGGCTGACAACCTGACTTTGTTGCACCCAATCTCACAGGAGGAACTCCAGAGGGCTATGAAGTTGATGCAACCTAACAAAGCTCCAGGGCCAGATGGGTGGCCCATTGAATTCTTCAAGGAATATGAAGACATTTTGGGACCCAATCTGGTGGATGCATTCAACAATATGCTTTGCTGGCAGCAGGTGAAGAGAGAGATCAACTGCTCATAGGTGGTGCTACTACCCAAAGTGCCTCATCCGTCGTCCCTATGACACTTCCGGCCCATCAAGGTCTGTAATACTCTTCTACGGGTTTTCTCCAAGATGCTAGTTGGGCATGTTGCATTGTTAATGGTGAAGTTCGTGGGGGCACATCAAGTTGGTTTTATCAAGGGTCATCTTCTGCAAGACCAGGTACTACTATTGTAGGAGATCCTACACTCGATTAAGATGGCTAAATTCCCAGGAATGTGTATTAAGCTTGATATCACCAAGGCCTATGATACAGCGAGTTGGGCGACGCTTCGGGCAATCATGCTGGTGAAGGGTTTTGACACCAAATTCGTAAACCTTTGTATACAAATGCAGCAAAGCAATCGCTATTCTTTTGACATTGATGAGCGGCTATGGGGGTTTGCCAAGATGGGGCACGGATTGAGGCAAGGGAATCCACTGTCATTGCTCCTATTTATCATAGTTATGGATTTGCTCCAAAGCTATTGTCTTGCAGAGGATGTTTAGGGGCTCAATCTTGTTGGAGTGCACTGTCTGGCAACACATTATGCTAATGACATGATGGTTTTCCCCAGGGCTACGATGCCACAAGCAAAGGCTCTCCTACAAGCTCTAGACAAGATGCAACATGAGGTAGGCCTCAAAGTTAATAAAGGAAAATCAACCATATACCTCGCCAACACAGCCAAGGTAATGCGGACCAGAATTATTCAAACCTTAGGGATTGTACCAGGCAAGGCTCAAGAAACCTATCAAGGCATGCCCATCTTTGACTGGAAATAGAAGAAGGCTTGGGTGGAAATGGTGGAGTAGGTTTAGTAGAAGACCACGCTTTGGACAAGCTGTTTCCTATCCCAAAAAGGGAAAATGGTGCTTGCTACTACAGTCCTAATGGTAATTTCCCGGTTTGCGATGTCCATGGCCACGCCGCCTGCCATGGTGATGCAGAAAATAGACAACATCGTTCAAGAGTTCGTGTGGTCAGGAGGCAAAGGGGGCAGGAAGATGCATTTGGTGTCATGGGCTATGACAGCGCATCCTAAGCTGGCGAGGGGAATTGGTATACGACAATTTGGAGATGAGGTGACATTAGGGCTACACCACCTGCTAAACTGATATCTGGGGCAAACTGGGGGGGCCAGTACTGTGGGTGCAGGTGCTGCAGTAGAAATACAGTCACTAGGAGGCTCTACCAGACAACTCCCAACTTTGGAAGAATTTGTGCTATCATGCTGGTGTGGTGGGACAGTTGGCTTTACTGGGACAAGACCCGAAGGAGCTTATCAAATTCTTAATCTCGTAGGAGCATGGCTGGGTGGAGGTTTGGAAAGGCAACCTTCCAGAAAAGATAAAGGTGTTTGGGTGGCTATTGAAGCATAGGGCACTGCCGGTGAGGACCACGTTGCAGGATAGAGGGCTACAAGTGGCATCTAACTGTCTGCTCTGCCACACAAAGCCCAAGACGCTGCACCACTTTATTTATGGGTGTCGGGTCTCTCAAACTATTTGGCAATCTACCAATGTTAACCTGGCGATGATGTGCCAAAGTGATTCTTTTGCACTTGCCATGTTGTGGGTTTTGTGGAAGCGCAAGAATTCAATGCTCTTTTAGGGGTAGACCCTTCCAACGGCAACGATGGTCATCCAAGAGGCATGGTTACTATGGACGGAGGTCATGGAGCAATGGCTACTCTTCGGGCCATCCTAGACGAAGTTCTTTGGCATGCCTAGATTATGAACGTTGGTTGAGCGAATGGGCTAAGTGGGCATGCTAAAATGCTTGGAAGGAGAAGCAAGCCTATCCACGCAACAATTCTATGAAAATTGGGTAGGAAATGTCACGCAGTACAAGGGTAGAAAGATCGAGGTGTCAATGCAAGCATTGGCTACTGCGTTAGGGATGAACGTGGAAGGGGAGGTTGTGGCACCAATCGTGTGGGCACAGTTGGACATGGTGGAATTTTTCAATGGAACAATTCCCAGGATTGCTAGCGGGCACATCCAAAAATCTAGGTTGCAAGGCGTCTAGCAAGAAGCGGTGGTTCTAATGGGAGAGGTATTTCGTCCAAACAAGATACCCCCACAAGCTTGTGGACGTGCATTTCGCCTTCCTAAAACATATGCAGAACAGCACCCCCATCAATCTAGCCCAATTTTTCTTGGAGTCCCTACAAAGGCAATGACAGGGATGACACCCAAGGGTGATTCTGGTGCTATGGCACAAGGGCATGCCAATCACTCCACTAGCACCAACCATTGTCTACCAACGAAGGCATGGCCATGGGTAGGGAGTCAAGATGCCACGGGTGGGAAGTCATGGCCCTAGTTCGGGTAGGGATGAGGGGATGAGCCAATCTACAAATGGAGAGTTGGAACTCGAGCAGACCGCTAGCGGTAGAATGCGGTTGGAAGCGTGCCGCCTTGCTACTGAGTAGGCACACATGAAGGAGCAAGCGCATTGGCAGCTGCAATGGGAAGAGCTGAGGCAAGAGGCCCAAAGGAAGGCAAATTCCCTGCGGATGCAGGACCTCCAATGGATGGAAGCAATGATCGTTGAACACCAAACAAGCATGGCATAGCTCATCAAAGAGAACAATTAAAGGTTGGCGCTTGGGCCCAATACTACAATCATGCAGACTACTACAAATACAGCGCCTTCCATGACCTTGACTATGGCAAAGAGCAAGGGGATAGTATCCAGGCCGTGCAAGACGGAGAAGTGCAATGGGTTAGGGCCGAACGCACATATATAAGGGTTGCGCAACCTAGCTAGGGGGGTTTGTTGTTTGTTTGTTGTTTGGTTGTTTTTTTGGGGGGTTTCGGGTCGATTGTTCTTGGCTATCATGTCGACTGTTGTTGGGCTGCATGGCAACTATGCCTAGGCTATGAGGGCATGAGGTTTTGACAAGGAGGGGGGTTGTTTTTTTTTTTTTTCAAGCCTGGGTTCCTAGCAAGGAACACGTTGCAGGAGGGATTTGAAACACACAATTGGTCTAGTTTAGGGGCCATGGGGTTGCAAACCCACGTTATCCATCTGTATAGACTTTTTTGGAATAATATTGCTCAACTTTTTTTTCCAAAAAAATTCAATGATCAAATTGCTAGCAAATCACTTCAAATTATTTGTCATGGTTCATGTTCAACAAACCATCTTCAAGTGTAAAAGATAGTTCAGAATTGGAATCCAAATTCCAAAATAGGATGCTGAAATGGGAAATAAGTACCATAAAAGCATCTTACATGTCACTTACAGAATTAATAATGAGATCCAATTGCAACTAAGATTCAGTAAACCTTCCTCAACTGAAAATGATATCTAAACTTTCTTCCTAAAGTCCTTACAATATTTTCAATGTTGTGGCAACAAGACAAAATTACATAGGTCTCTATACTTGTAGTGCTTGCTTAAAGCAACAAATATACTTAAGCAACTTTAGAGATTGATCAAAAGCCCAATTTGAGTTGGTTTGCTTCTTCGAAATGCAAACAGGCTTTATAGATACAAAGAAAGTAAAAGGAATATGATGCTATATAACAAAGACAAAGTGTTACTGATTGGAGCTTAACATACATGCAGCAATGTGCAAATACTTTTACCTTCAAAGGTTCTTTGCCAAGTGAGTTGATCATCATAGAACATCCAAAAAATCACACAACTCGGCCAAGGTTTTCCAACTGATCTCCATTGTTAATGTCTATATTCAGATCTCCCCTAATAACCCCATAGGTATGATTTATGATTCTTGTACACGTCTTTCATATTTCTAATCCGTTCTTGTCTAGAATTACTTGGAAGGATTCATAAAGGTTAATTGTTAAATATCACTCCTCCAACTAGTTACAAGAACATGATAAATGGACAAGCTAGCACATAGTGAGGTCCATTGTGCTGCAAGTCTTCCCTTCTTGCTAGTACAAGTCCTTGAAGACATTTTTCAACCCCTTTTTCTCTTAAGGTTAGTGTGCCATTTGGTTTCCTGTCATACCAGGACATTTATTTCTTGTTCCTTTACTATTATCTTTTCTTCTTGGATTTTGCCAAGCCTATTCATGCCTTCAACATTCAATGTATGCTACATTGGGCTATTTGTGGTTCATCAAATCTATACCCTCATGCAAGGCCTGAATTCCATCAAGTCCTATGTTGGTTATATTCCTATGTAACATATTGTTGATGTGGAAATTTAGTCCGCAACGCAACCTAATGCACAATAAGAAAAAGTGCACAATTTTGCAAGGTGCCTAGCTTGGGAATAGTCTCGATGGAAGAGGAACATGACAGATAATTTAAAAGAACATTAGATTTTAAAATATTTAAATACTTGAAAGAGAGAATATTTTAAGTGAAATGATTTACATACATTAAAATGATAGATACTGTCAAATTACATCAACATGAACACAAACGTTGGGAAACATCAAACATAAACATTGGGAAACATGAAAGGGGGAAGGAAAGGATTTACTAGATTATTCTTTGATCCATCCACTTTTGTGGCTGCAAAAAAAGTTGATTCTTCACCTCTTCCTAAAGATACTCACAATAGGGCCAAATAGCCCAAGTTAGATGCTTAGTTCGATCCTCAAGCTCCCGAAGGTTGACAATCGCTATCTCCTTTTCGGTGGGGATGTCACCCCAACCCATTTCCTAATTCTTCTTGTGCTAGAATGCAAGGGTTAACCTTTCCAACCTTTTACACAATCTCACCTCGAGAGCCAATTCAAGGGAGCAACAGGAGGTGGACTAAGGCTATGATGGGATAGAGGGGAATAAGATGGAGAAGATGGTGAGGACGATACTAGAAAAAGGGTAGGGTAAAGGACTTCTTGGGCAAAAAGGAGAGCATCATCAAGCAAGGAGAATAAGGCTTCTTCTTCTCCTCCACCCTTCCCTTCGCTAGTACTGTCCTCATCATCTTCCCCATCCTATACCCCTCAACCTTTCCAACCTTTTACACAATCTCACCTCGATAGCCAATTCAAGGAAGCAACAGGAGGTGGACTAAGGCTATGATGGGATAGAGGGGTATAAGATGGAGAAGATGGTGAGGACGATACTAGAAAAAGGGTAGGGTAAAGGACTTCTTGGGCAAAAAGGAGAGCATCATCAAGCAAGGAGAATAAGGCTTCTTCTTCTCCTCCACCCTTCCCTTCGCTAGTACTGTCCTCATTATCTTCCCCATCCTATACCCCTCAACCTTTCCAACCTTTTACACAATCTCACCTCGATAGCCAATTCAAGGGAGCAACAGGAGGTGGACTAAGGCTATGATGGGATAGAGGGGAATAAGATGGAGAAGATGGTGAGGACGATACTAGAAAAGGGTAGGGTAAAGGACTTCTTGGGCACAAAGGAGAGCATCATCAAGCAAGGAGAATAACTTCTCCTCCACCCTTCCCTTCGCTAGTACCGTCCTCATCATCTTCCCCATCCTATACCCCTCTATCTCATCATAGCCTTAGTCCACCTCCTATTGCTCCCTCGAATTGGCCAGAACAAGCAGACATGAAGGGGAGATTGTGTAGAAGGTTGGAAAGGTTAACCCTTGAGTTCCAGCATGAGAAGGACTAGGAAAAGGGTTGGATGACATCCCAACCGAAAAGGAGGTAATGATCATTAACCTTCAGGAGCTCAAGGATCGGACTGAGCAACTAACTCGGGCTATCCATTGCCTGCAATGAGTATGTTAAAGAAAAAATGAAGAATCAGCATTTTGGCAGCCACAGAAGTGGATGGATCGAAGAATAATCTACTAAGTCCCTCCCTTTCCCCTTTGATGTTCCCACTGCTTGTATTCACATTGATGTAATTTGACATTATCTATCATTTTAATGTATGTGAATTGTTTCACTTACAATATTCTCACTTTCAAATATTTAAATATTTTAAAATCTAATGTTCTTTTAAATTATCAATCGCGTTCCTCTTCCACCGAGACTATTCCTAGGCTAGCCATGCCCATAAGCAAGGTGCCCTAGGCAACAACCTTGCACAATTGTGAACTTTCAGGCATTGTGCATTAGGTTGCCTCACAAACTAAATTTCCACATCAACACATATCTTGCTTTGATGATTAGCTGGCTGATTTACCTTTCATGTCAGAAACCCTAGCAATGAAACAACTCCTAAAAACACCAGTAGAGATTCAAGCTCAGTCACTGATTCAAACTTATTATCCTATTTACAAGACAGTATAGCATTAATGATATTAAAGTCAAAGGGGATTTCCTTGTAATGCAATTGACCAGAGAATAAGATACTTTGTTGCATTTGGGCATCTCCACTGTCACCAAACCAACTACCTACACCAAAGCTACTGTTGTCAAATGGGAAACCACTATTTGTGGCAATTTGATGGAGGATTAATTCCCAGGGTTTGCACACTGGTGTTTGTCATGCATGTGCTTAAAAGCATGATCTCTATCACCTAGGACTTTCATTCCCAATGCTTTGCTCCCAGAATTCTGCTTACTTTACTATGATTTTCAACATATCATCAAGATAAATATTCCTTACCATAGTAGGTATGCATTAATTATTACTATTATTTCTTATTTATAACAAACCACCTTTTGTCCTACAGGTGACATGACGCTATATTCATTTTTACGTTCATGTCTTCTGACTTCTATATGAAGCAGTATTGCCAAAAGTTAAAAGATATTAATTTTTGGAGAAGGCTATTTTGCAAAACAAATAGTTAAACTAAGAATTCATTAATATCATAATATCCTAAACAATTAGGGTGAAATTCATCAATAACTAATTTCAAGAAGCCTTATGTGTTTGGACATAATTTTTTCAATTTGAGGTTTTAAATAAAGGTTTTGCATAAAAGAAGATACGGAAACACCAAAAAGAAAAGGTCTTAAATAAACAGAGGCAGAATTCTTAAACCACTCAATTTCTTAGGATGGGATTCAGTAATTACTATGATAATGTTCTTTTTTTGTAGTATTTTTTTCATTGGAATTTGTGCTGATGTAATCTACCTTTGTCTACTGATTTCTCTTGCTATAATTTGTTAAATCAGGTATTGCATTTGTGTTTTTGAATGCTGAGTTCAAATATGTCATTTTCTTAGGCCACAATGCTCATCTCAGCCCAGCACTCTATCTGTATTAAATTGATGTTCCCTTATCATCCTCTTTAATGTCAAATTGTCCATTGTTGTGCCTAAACACTTGATTCCAGACATCTTCAAATGAACCTCACAGTAGGATCCAAATATACACTGTTTAGTAACCCATCACATTAATTTGCAAATATTGGTTAGGAATAGTATATTTTATACCAGAAATAAAAAATAAATAAAACTTGTATTAGAACCATGATACCATTAACCTAATGGCTTAAAGTACTTGTCTATTAACAACCTATATGTTTTACATAAGAGCATTTGAAGTTGAAAATCCACCTTATCTACCTACATACTCATGGTGAACAAATTTGTCTTTGAGTTAGATTTATAGGAACAAAAGCTTAGAAATCTGATCATCTTATGACAAAGTGAATCTAATTTTTCTTAAAAAGTAAAATCCTAGCATATTACATATTTGACAAGGCTAGTTTAAAAAAAAGGTATGCTTATAATACTAGTATGTCCATAAGTTGGTATCTAGCAACACACTTATAAGCCACCTGACAGGATTGTACATGGTAAGAATACATGTGCATCATAAAATCATTATATCACAGAAAAAAGTTGACAGCAAAAAATAACTAATCTTAAATAAATAAATAGCACCTCGAGACTTCCATGAAAGTTGTGCTATAAGGACATAAAACACAAAATGAATCTAAAAACCCTGCAAGGATAACAACCTGGTATCAAACAGTTCACTGGCAAGAGTAAAAGATTAAGAATAACTTAAACTTTAATAGATTATGGATTTAAACTCCATTCATACCAATAGAAGGCATGGTAAAAAGAAAAGTTGATCTGTGTTCAAAGTACAGCTATAAAAACATGAAATATTCTATCAGTAGTATGCAGTCTCTAAACTGATAAGATAAAACTTTGTTTTTATTTATAGCGATTACTAACTCATCTTGAAGACCATATAAACATAACAATATAAGAAGATGGAGCAATTTATTAAAACCCTGCCCAACTCAAAGGCGGAAGCTCTAAGAAACAGTGACCTTATGTGTTTACAAGAAGGTAAACACAAGATTAATAATCAATTTAAAATATAATCCTGTTGAGTTTATAATTGAATCTTCAAGCTGATTACCTTTTTTTTTCGGTTGCTAGTAAAAGTGAAAGTGTCTGTACATTATTATTTTATGGGCTGCTATTGGTAAACATTGTTATTATCAGCATATATTCAACATACCTTTTTATTGCTAGTGGCAGCATAACAAAAACAAAGGAACAAATATCCAGCTAATCTATACGCCAAAGCTTTCCCTAAATTCAATTTTAACATTTTGTATGTAATCGATCCATCATAGGCCAATATTATCACAGCAAAAATGAACAATGCACTTATTTAGGGATCATATGTCCTGCCTGAATATACATATCATTTCTTTTTCAGTTGTACATAATGAAGTTGATTAAGATTTCATTGTTAACGATATCACAAGTTCAATCCTCAGTTATCAGTATTATCATTCAATGTTAGCAAGTAATATAAAGTTTTCAAATTTGAGCCTCTCCACTAATTGATTAAGATGTCCAATGAAAGACAATAGTCCACGTAACCCCTAGGCATACAGCCAGCTGATTTTAACCTAAGTATAACAAATGGTTGGTTTTAAGTATGAATTATTCTTTGTAGTTATTTTAATCATCACAGCATTTTGGTTTTATGTCAAGGTAGCCATGTACTCATCCCAAGACTTAACTATAAGTTTTCTTTCTGTTTTGAGAGACTCTCTTGTTAAGAGCTCTCACCTTGTAGATTCAAAATCTTGATGACAATTTCATTTGTAATAATGATCTCTCTATAAAGCATTCTACGGAGTGATTATTGTTGAAAGATATCAGGGATGTAATATAATCAAAACACAAACTCATACAAAGAAATATCACATTTGATGAGATAAACAGCCTTGTCTGCATCTCGGCCTACGTGTTGTATCCGCGTGTAAAGTTAGCATGGGTATAAGAATCTTATTCAAGAATTATCCAAAAGCTCATTT
This sequence comes from Gnetum montanum, assembly GCA_015680685.1. NCBI lineage: Eukaryota > Viridiplantae > Streptophyta > Gnetopsida > Gnetales > Gnetaceae > Gnetum > Gnetum montanum. The sequence goes on from MNCI01026504.1 coordinate 247,258, forward strand.
TGGCAGGGTAGGATCAAGAAACCATGATGATGATAATTTCATGTTTTAATTTATTTTTGTAGGCATGAATAATAATCATCATGATGCCTTTGTCCAACAACAATAGTTATGATAATTTTCTATTCATATACAAAGAACTTTAAATAAATTCTTTGATTATTGTTCACACGAATTCAAAGCCGTCGGTAAAAGTTCGTTCAAACATTTTGGGTTTGAAATTCAATAAATGCGTAGCAATTTCATGAGCAAGGAAATCTTTATTTTTGATCATGTGGGAAACTATTAATAAATGAAGCTCGCTGTTTGCAAAACGCTTCAACGGTAAATAAAGAACACAGTATTTTCATTTAAAGCATTAAACAAATGTAACTGCAAAAATGCAAACGTTCAGTAACTCTTGCAACTATGATACACTTCCGCTATCGCTAAACTGGTTCAGGGCTACTCGTAATAGCATCTAGTAGTCTATTATATTACATTTGAATGTTTCTTGGTTTAATACATAGATTTGCACATTGAGAACGATTACATAGCAACCGCATAAAATGCAAGATCAGATGAAGGAGACCTGTATTTCTGGAAGCTCAAATAAAACTTTATGGGAAACCAAATTAAAATAAGATTGCATACCCAATAGGCCATAGTGTTAACGTTGCTGAATTCCAACCCAAGCTTTCTCCAATGAAACGCAGATCGCTCCAGTAGCCCTAGACCGCTCACATTTCTTGATAAAAATACCAGTGACATGACTATTGCAATAAACAGAAAAACCAATGTCCAATCCTTAGGTCTTGATGAAATCAAAACTCTGTCTGCTGCACTTGCATCTGCTTTCTGAGAGCAGCGTCTAACGAATTTTCCGGCTCTCTTCATTGAAGACTCATCTTCCTGATGCTGCACAAACTGAGACATCATTAAAACGCATCTATCTTAAACATGAATCCGGAACAGCGTTTTCGCAAATGACAATCCCACGAAAGTACATGATATGGCAATGTATCAGAATTCATAAGCACACCGGCCTTCTATGGAGCCAGGATGCAAAGTGCCTGCAAATGGCAGTCTCGATTATGGGTATGAACTGATTTTTAATTGCACTGTATCCCAACTAGACACCACTGGAACAAGTGTCACATTATTTGATGTCTCGAAAACCGGTAATAATTTCAGCAATTACAGAATGATTCTTTTGTTTTCTGTTAGGAATTTGATTTTCTATCATTTTTTCTTTTTTTCATGAATTAGTATGTATGTATCTATAGATTCACCGTTGGCAACCATGTTTGTGGACGGATGATAGAATTTAGAAGTTATTGTATATTTTGCTCTCCTTTATTTGTTTCCACATGTCTAACATGAACTAATAGATGGGCAACTATCTACTGGGAGGGATGATAGAATTTAGAAGTTATTGCGGTTCCTTTCTCTTTTTCTTGCATATATAGAAAACAATTGGATATATGGACAACTATCTTTTGGGCTGGATGATATAATTTAGAAGTTACTAGGTTCTCTCTCTTTGTCTTGCATACATAGAAAATAATTTGATTATAGTTTTTTCTTTTCTTTTGGGTAGCAAAGGAGGTATTATAATTCTATTTTCTTTTTTAATGGACAACTTTTTACCTAACAAGATAATGAGCTAACCACTTTAGCTAGTCAACATGATATTTTAAAAGAATTATAAAGGAATATAATGATGCCTTAAGTAGGAGATGTTGGAATCCTAAAATTATTGTAATATACATACACCCTCAAAATAAATTCTAATTACAACTTTATAATTTAGCATTGCCCACTAGAATTAGGGCCATGATTTGGAGCTTTCAAATCAAGAGTCTCACCACTAGGCTAACACATCATTATTATGATGCCTCAAGTATGACTAAAATTGACAACCTCTTACCTAACAAGACAATAAGCTAACACTCGAGCCACTAATCACTAACAATTTTCCTTTTCTTTATTAAACAATGAACTAACCATTTAAGCCATATCTCGTTTGTTCAAGTGATTATAGAAATCAAACTAAGTTATAAAATGCTTCAATGGGATTATATAAATCAAAGCAAGTTACGATTACTTATATGTCAAAACAAGATTTATGATTATAATTGATGGTATCTACTACTATTCAAATGAAGGAGAAAGTATGCCTTTATGCATAGTTTTAGTTAGAGAGCATTTGAAGGTTGCCAAAGTGAACTCCCTCTTATGGGAAAAGCATAGGATAGAAAGATGATAGGATAGGCGAGGATGATATAAAATAAGGCTTACTAGATGACCTAGTTTCCTGCCATAAGCATTGGTTTAAGCCGTGCTAGTCTAGGAGCATGGTTTGACATGGGAATTAGGGTTTGATCAAGAATCATGGAAGAAAATTGGAAAAATTTAAAAACAATTCTTATTGGATGAATTCAAGGTGAAAACTCAAGTTTTATTAAAAGCTACTGGAAGCTGAAGTAATATATTAGTTCTTAATATTTTACATGACTAAAAAATAACAATAAGGACTCAAAAGAGATCATCCAAAAATCTCAACAAGAAGGGTAATTCTATGAAGAACAATTGTAGCTACAAAAAAAGGGTATTGATAATATTGATGAAATATTAAATTCAAAGCAAGTTTAGAAACTTGTGATGGAGAAATTTTTACAAAGATGGAAAAATGAGGCACAAATACTGAAAAAAATCAATTTTAATAGAAAAATATTAGTGTTAATATACATGATGAAATAGAGATCTACATGTAACGATTCCAATGACCATGAGAACACTAATTAGCATAGTAAGAATAGAATCACACCATCTCCAAGTTGAAATTGGAAGGTGGAACAATGAACAACATGAAGATAGAATATGTCGATTATGTTTTCTGTAAATAGTAGAAGATGAGCAATATGTATTATTAGAATGTCATGGAACAAGTTTCTTTAGAAGAAAATGGCAAATTTCTAGTTAGTTGATGATTAGCAAGTATGCCCAATGCCTAACTATACGATCTACAAGTGTTGTGGTAGACCATGTCATAATTCATGGATAGATTTAGTGTGGTGTCTAGTATAGTTTATTGTGATTGTAGATCTATATCTTCCTAACTATACTTGTAGCAACCCTTAACTTATATGGTTAAGTATAGTTTAGGTACATGATATTTGATGTTTTATGGCCATAACTAAGTCAAGTGAAAATATAAAAAATAATTATTTAATATAATTATAAAATAATGGAAATACATCCTAAACTAGCCTAAGGGTTATCAGTGTTCATCTCTAACTTTTTGTCATATCCTAGACATGTGCATGGATTGTTGGGATTATTAAGCCATATCGCTATTAGACTAACAAAGTGTGTTGCAACTAGGATTACCAAGCCAATATGTTTTAACACTGGAATCTAAATTATGCTTATTTTTCCATATTATTAACATGCATTAAAATCATAAATAGTAAGTCAAATTGCATTAGAGAGTAAATAACAAGAAAAGTAAATTTAGTCTAAGTTAGAGTGCTGCAATGAAGAAGAATAAAAATTAGTCTTATTGTCTTTCATAAATTACATCCAAGTACCTTTCACTTGAATAAGACTCTGTACAATTGACTCGAATTCATATTGCAGGTACTCACTAACTAATACAAGAAATGAGAAATCAAACTACAAGAGTTCAACTAAGCTACCTACCATCTGATGTCATAAATGTAGTAGGTGAGATATATTTATAGGCATTTATTACAACTACGACTCTACAAATATGACTTCATTTTATGAGCTATGAGAATATGACTTCATTTATAATAGGTAGTCACAACCCATGATATGAAGTCATAGTTGTAATAGATGTATATAAAGACAACTCATCTACTACATTTATGATAGTCATTGATGACCACAACTTTATTGTTAATCATACCTATATAGCTAACTAAAAACTTGTTCTTGAGTCATATAATAAAAGAGATAGAGTTTTGTTACAAAATTTATGGAAGTAACACTAATTTACTCTAATTACAGTTGATTGACATTACTAAATTTTGAGTGTTGCATTACAAAATTTATCTATGGTTATTTTACAAAAGTAATAGAAAGAATATACGTGACATAAAAAATTATCAAAAACTATAAAAATCTTCAAAAATCTCATCATTGATAAATCTTCATGTTATTTCTAATAGTATGATGAGTAGCATGCAGTCCCTACGTCCAACCATAGGAATCACTAGTGTTCACTAAGCAATCCAATCAAATTTTGTAGACTTTAGCTTTCTAAGTACATTAGATCTAAGTAGTGAATTTAAGGGATGTGATTGTTTTCTTCTCAGTTTCATTTGTGAAGTGCAAAGGTATGGTCAAGTATAACTAAGGCATACGATTTTTATCATTTTATATTTTTCGTTTAATTCACCTAAGTGTCAAGAATAAAATAATTAAATTTTTAATGAATCTAATAACTAACTAATGCTTAGCTAATCTTAACATAAGCATCTGTTCCCATCTGTCGTACACATCTTGAACACATTACAACACTACTAGGTTACCAAGCATTAAGTGCTATTGGGATTACCAAGTGTTAAGCATATACTTAAGATGGTTGTACTTATGTGTATTAATTATCCAAAATTAATTAATTAATTAAATGCATTGAAGTAAAGTGCATGAATAATAAATGCATTAAGTAAACCTTAGGCTAAGTCCAAGTGCTACAAGGTTTATGAAGAAAGCTCATCTTTATTGCCAGTCACATTGAGGTGCTTAGGCATAACTGTGCTTGAATAAAAATCTATATACTTCTCACTCCTATCACTGGCACTTAGAAAATATTCTAACTTTAGGAAAACAAAAATGCAAAAGTTTGGCTAGCTACTAATGAATGAATGCCATAAATGTGGTTGGTGAGCATGTAGTTATAGGTAAGACACAGTGCTACATCAACGAGTACCCGTAGATGTAGCAAACCCTATGTTGATGAGATCTCATCAACGTGATCAACACACAACTCATCATACCCCCATGACTAAATGAAAACTCATCTTGAAGTGAGAAAAAGGAGGAACAAGTTCTTTGTAACATTTTGGGAAGGTGTGGAATCATTAACTAACTATTGACACACAACTGACACAAACAAAAACTAAGTGCCCAAGTGTATGAATTTACAAAATTTACAAAATTTGATGTTTAGGACAACAAAATTAAACACCATGACAAAAATTAATAGCCCAACTCTTTTGGTGGCTTAAAGACAGGGAGAGAAATCGAATGGTCATAGGTGGTGGAAGTTCCTAGGGTGTCAAAGGATCTTCTCTTGCCTCTGAAGCACACAGCTATTGCGGTTGAAGCTATGGTTATGGCTATTTGACTATAGTTGCAACTGCTAGTGAAAGATAAAAAGCATCCAATGATGCTTTCATCTTCTCCTCCTTACTCATGGGATCATACACAGTCCATGTCACATCACCAATGTGGGCCGATATGGAAACATCCTAAGGATAGGGCATTGTAGGGAATAACTCCTTTACATTGACAAACCAAGCTATGAATTGTTTACATTCCACATTGAATGTCTTTATTGTTGATGAGTGGTGAGTAGACCCTATGCCCAACCATACAAATCACTAAGAATTCACATGCAATCTAGTCGAATTTCGTGGACTTATAACCTTCTGAGCACATTGGTCTCTAGGAAGTAAAACTAACCATTATAATCGTTGTCTTTCCAATTACACTTGTGAAATGCAAATACATGGTTAAGTGTAACTAAGGCATATGATTATTATCATTTTTATGTTTTTTGTTTTTGTTTTTTGCCTAAGGGTAAAGAATAATGAATAAAATAAAATAATTAAATTGCTAATGTAGTCTAACTAGCTACACCTAACTAATCCTAACAAGCATCTATTTCTACTTAGTGTACACATTGATGAGACGTGATATTGCGTACGCGATATCGCGGCCGCCGTGATATCGCATCGTCCCCTGCGATATCGCGGTGCATCGTCATATCTATAAATAAGAGGCAGCTCTCCCTTGTTTCCTCATCCTAGGCTAGAAGTAGGAAAACTCTAGCAGATTGATCACTCTAGAGATAGAATATTTTCCATGTGCCCACAGTACGAGTCCTAAAGTGAACAGATCTTTATTCGAGCAACATTATACCTGAACACAAGTTGTGTACGGCAATAAAG
>MNCI01026504.1:259660-316196 GCA_015680685.1 Gnetum montanum
AGGGTGTGTACGGTAAGTGGGAACGAATGCTGACGCTAGGTAATTTAGACTTAGTTCATTAGTTAGAGTTAGTAATTAGTTTCTCAACCCTTTACCTTGTTAGCATAGCAGACAAAAACATAAAAGCTATAAAAATCATATACCTCAGACTTACTTAACCATACACCATGACAACTACAAGTAAGTCTAGGAAGACAACGAATGATTAACCCTAAGTATTCCATGGGGCATGTAGGCACTTAGTCCGCGGAGTTTGACCGGATCGCGCATGCTACGCTCGTATTCGTATGCTTGAGTGTAGGGGTATCTCACCACTCATCACACATCATAAACATGTTTAATGCCACTAGGCTACCAAACGTTAAGCGTTATTAGGATTACCAAGCATCAAGTGTATGCTTGAAGTTGTCATACTTATGTGCTTAATTAATCACTATTTAATCTAGCTTAATTTAACTTAATTACTTAAAGAATTAAAGGAAATTGCATAAAATATTAAATGCATAAATAAATAATTAATCTAATTCAAAGTGTTGTAAGGTTTATTAGAAAGCTCATCTTTATTGCCTCACATACTGCAGTTCGTAGGTACAATAGTGCTCGAATAAAGATCCATACACTCTTTGACTCCTACTGTGGGCACTTAGGAAAATATTCTAACTTTCAAATGATAAAACTATAAGAGATCTACTACAACTATGAAAAAATATGCCATAAACACAATGGGTGAGCATGCATTTATAGGAAAAAATAAACACTAAGTCGACGAGGCCACATTAATGCATCAAATCCCATGTCAATGGGGTCGCATCAACAAGGTAGCGTTGACAAGGCCTCATTGATGGGACCTACGAAAATGTGATTCATCATACTCCCACGACTTAATGAAAACTCATCCTTGAGTGAACAAAATGAGGAACAAGTTTCTTATAAAATTTTGGGAAGGTATGGGATTATTGACTAATTACTGACATACACAAACACTAAGTGCCCAAGTATATGAAACTATAATCATTACAAAACTTTGATGTTCAAGACAAAAAAATTAAACACTAGGACAAAAATGACAAACAAAATTCCTTTGATGGCATGACGACAAGAAAGAAGTTTTAAATGGTCCAAAGTAGTGGAGGTTCTTGAGGCTCCTAAGGACCTTCTCCTACTTTAGATACATATGGTGGTTAAGGCAGTTGTGGTTGTCCTGAGGCAACTGCAACCTCTGGTAGAAGATGGAAGGCATCCAACAGTGCCTTCATCTTCTCCTTCTTACTCCTGGGATCATTCACAGTCCATGCCACATCATGAATGTGGGCCAATCTAGAAACATCCTAAGGATAAGGCATTGCTGGAAATAGTTCCTTCACATTGACAAACTAGGCAACCAAAAGTTTGCATTCAACATCAAACACCTTTATTGCATTCTATAGCTCCTAGTAGTCACTTAGTCTCTTGGCCAAGTTCTTAGCTATAGACCATTGATTGGTAAAGCGATGCCTAAGAACAATGAGTTTTCCATTTGCCACATCAAGCTTCTGCTTGGTGTTTTTGTGATGCTTGAACTCATCTTCATACAACAAGTATGAACTAGCCACATTTTTCTCTAATTGGGACCATGGTTGTTTGGTAGTTAGTATTGCTAGATTTACATAATGAAGATTGGTAAGTTCCATGTACTCCATCATCTCTTTGATCTACAACTCCTTCATGTGGATCTTTGCCTTGTTGTAGTCATTGAGGCCATTAAAGATAGGCTACCAAACATCTTCTCCTTCCTTAAGCTACTAGAGGGCCTCATTAACTTTTGCCTTCATCATTTGAATATGTTTTTCATTGATTTCTTTCTATAGAACAACCTAATCTTTGTAATGAATTTTGACTCAAATTTGAGAGCCTCATTTTTCCTTGCAGTTAGCTTTATTGTAGATTTCTGGTGAAGGGCTCGGACTTCCTCCATGGAGAGATTTCTATTCTCAGCTATCAATCTCCTCAGTTCCATGTTTACTCTAGCTAGCTACTCTTGCTGTTGATGGATGAAATCTTGCATTTTCTGCTTTTGCACATCAACGTTCCATAGGTGGTGATTCTTTGTGATTAGAGCGACATTCTCTTGGCAAGTCTGATCCAAAGCCTTTTGGATATTGTGCATGGTGGCATCGACCACAGATTGATCAAAAATCATTGTCTCCTTTGTGTCCTTAACCTTCTTGAGCTTTTCCTGAAGCTATTGAAAAGAATCATCATGGATCAGTGTAGGGTTAAGAAGTGTAGGATTAGCAAGGTGGGTTCTTAATTCAGTAACCTCTATAGTAAGGCGTTGGTTTTGAGTTACCCCTCAATGATAATGCATTTTCTCCTTGCTTCTAGTAGCTTCAACTGGGTTGTAGTGATTGTATTTGGAAGGTTAGATACACTTGGAATCGGTTGCTCAATTCCTACCAGTCAATCTAGTAACTCTTCATGTTGGGCTGCACTTAATTGGTCGCTAACTATTTCTACGGACATTTGCACATCCTGAAGTGTAGAAACATCTGGTACAAATGTCACAGGTGCATTTCATGCCTTAGTAATTCTATTAACAACTACGTCTACTACTATCTCCTATTCATGGTGCTACATCACTAAGATAGTTGTCCCCTCGCCCTCCTCTAGAAGCACTAAGAAAGTAGTGGCATTCCCAAAGATGTCTGGGAATGTTACTTCTATGAGAGAAAGATCGTTACCTCTCAGGCACTAAGATTCGATCTCATGGGCAATAACATTCTTTGGACTAAAAAGATTAGTCCAGCTTCCTTCATCTGGATGATGGTTTGAGCCACTTCATTAAGGTGACTCATTGTTGGTTGATACATAAATGGATCACCACCACTTATTCCTATTTGCTACTTCTAGTCATGCAAGAGTTTCTCTTGGATTTTGCGCATTTGTTCAAGGGTAGTGCAGGACTCCGACATTATTTCATGAGTGGACGATGGAGGTGGTAGTTGCTACTCCTCTTCCTTGATTGTAGTAGGGGTCTTATCCTTCATCATTTCTGCCTAAGAGGTAGAAGGAGTATGCTAGAGTGTATTATTGGTATAGTAAACTATTCCTTCCCTTTTGCATAATTTTCTAATGAGGTAGGGAAAGGGTAGGGCCTTCCTTCCATGTTCATTTTCCTTAAATTGCTTCTCTACCCCTAGATAGATTAGTTGAGGAAGGTTCATATGGAATTTTCCACTTAGAGTAGCACATGCATTGGCAGAGAAGGTAGTCACCTTATTGGGCCTCACCATCAAATTGAGGTGATAGGCTGCTATCTTAAAATATAGATGTTCTACTAGGGTGAGTGCACCATATTTCTTATGGTTCACTCCATAGCATCGCTAGGTCTACTTATTCTTTACCTTTGGGTCTACTTGTGTAGAGATCTCTACCAGATTTATTCCAATATCAGGTAACCCTAGGGCCTATGTAATAACTTCCACTAAGTAGGACACCTAAATGTCCTTGATCTTCACAGTGGCTCTTGTCCATCTACTATTCCAAAAAATATATTTCTCTTCCATGTACCACTTCCTATTGGAAGTGATGATTGGCCACATGAGAGAGTTTTGCAATTGTATCTTGACTTGTGGGGAGTATGTTCCAAGAATGGTCCAAAGTTTAATTCTTGGAGAACTGAATGTTGGATGTCATGAGACTTGATTTGATCAAGACAGGCTTGAGTTAATGTGACCTCAAGTTTTGGCACTAGTCATGATGCCTCATCTCGATGGGCTTGTTCCATTATGATCGCTTCTTTGGAAATCTATTGGATAGAAATAACTTTGGGTTCCTCTTGAAGAGGTCCTATTGCATGAGTTTCTACTACCTACTCTTGGGATTGCTCTTGCTACATCCTTCCAGCTCTTGGTAATTTATCCCTTGGTTGAGATGGTCCTCCTTCTTGTGGGCATTTTGGTCTAGGTGCCATCTATAATCACAACATGACCAAGGATTAACACTTATCTCTTAGGGCAATTATACTTAGCTAAGTTGTGGTCATGGCCTATTTGATTATTTTAATATTAATTTTATTATTATTTGATTAAATAGGTTACCAGAGTGTGTTGGAATGGTCTAACTCTCATAGGTTTGTGATTTAATATTATTTTATTCATTAAACCCATGGGGGAGTTAGAAAAATTCTAAAACATTTTTTGTCAAAAACCTAAGGTTTGTGGCCCCCACGATGTAAAGCATACCTTCGGAAGTTGAAGGGTTGAAGAACAGAGTGAATTGGACACAGTTTGAAAGTTACAAGCTCTAGAAGGTTTTGGGCTCTGAAAAATGACAAAAACTCCCATTACATTTGAAGAAAATGGAAAAAAATTCCTAAGTGGTGATCACTATTTATAGAATTTTCCCTTGTGTTAACAAGGTTGAGTTGATGCAGTCAGCTACATTGACTAAGCCTAGTCGACATAGCTATTAACAATCGCTAAACAAGTTAAAATTCAAAAAATATAAGGAGTTTTTGAATGAAATTGGAGTCAAATGGAAGTCTAAAAAGCCAAGAATACAATGAAATACATGAAGAGGATTTGAGAGTTCACAATAGATGGAGAATGATTGGCAAAATGACTTAAGGAGCACATAGTTGAACACAATTGATGGGGAATGCAAAATATTTTATTACAAAAATGTCTAAGGATAAGGGACTTAACTAGCCCAACCAAGAGCTATGCAAGTGGGTCCTTCCGATAGTAGGCTTATGTCCTTTTTGCCCTTGCATAACCTCAACTCCAAAGTCCATGGATCCCATAGTTGATTAATGGTTATGAAAAGCTAAAGACCAAAACTTGAAGAATCTACCTAAGAATTTCAACATGTCAAACTAAAATATTAAATAAAAATATGAAAATTGGTAGTGAGGTGAGTTATGGAGAGCATTGATGGATGAGATAAAGAATGGACTGGATATCCCAATCATGGTCACATGAAGTCCTTTATGAATTTCATGGTTAAATTACAAGGTAAAGTCCAACCTTAGTCTAGACCAAAACCAACCACTTTCAATGACTTTACATCACCACTATAGGACTACTACACCTCCTTGAGATATAAGAATGCTCCCATAGACAACTACCATTTCTTATTTGAGAAGAAAAGAAAAGCAGGAAGTGAGAAAGGGCCTTAGTTAGAAGGGACCTTCAAGCATGGGTAACATGTCTTTCTAGTCCAAGAACAAATTCTTGTAGTCTATTTATTTTGTCTAAGAAGTGTGCTTTGAATTTCCATCATGTTGTTTTTTTATGTGGATATTTTATGTCTTTATGAATATTTTTGGGTGGGAACCACACCATGAAAAGACTTATTTAACTTCTTGTTATTGATCAACATGAAACGGTAAGAAATCCATGAAAACACACATGCACTCAAGCAAATAGAGAGGCACAAAGAGTATTGAATCCCCTTGGAGTCACACCCTTTTCAAACCTTTGAATCTTTCTTAAGTCTGGAAACTACCAAGGTCATAAGTTTTTTAAAGTTTTATTAATGAAAAAGGAACCTCATATTTCCAAAACTAGGAAAACCATAAAGTTGGTGGATGGGTGGACGATGTGGAGTCACTGACTATTCCATGAAAAAGAAACCTATCTTAGTTATTGGTCATCAAAATTCAAAAATAGAAACTAGACATTAGTAATCAAAAACATTAGGTACAAACCACCATTAGTAACCAACTACATCATCCCTAAGTCTTATTACTAATAAAGCACTTTTATTAGAAGATAATAAAAAATTCACACCAAAATAAGGAAAAATATAAAAGAAATTGTAAAATAGTCAAGAAAAATAAAACATATGAATGATGTTGTTAAACAAAAATTTGGAAAAATAAAAAAGTGTAAAATAATAATGGTATAAAAACAAAGTGTGAAACAAAAAGGTGTAGAAATAAAAAGTAGAAAAACTAAGAAGCCACTTATATAGTTGGCATGGATGGCCATATTTCCAATGACTAAGTTGAATGGAGGAGATTTGAAAGATTGAGTGTGGTTGTCCATCCGATGAGACGTTGATTTCATTGGCATGCTTAGACTCATGGAAAGGTTTTAGTTGTTACATGTTGATCAGCTGCTTTTTTGTGTGGGCTCTCATGTTTGTAGATCAACATGGCCCCAAAAGAAAAGGTTTTGTGAATGATGTAAGGCCCTTCCCACATTGTCTGGAACTTATCTTATTGAGGTACATGTGTGGGGTTCTAGTAGAGAACCTTGTCTCCAGGTTGAAATTTCACTTTCCTTATCCTAAGGTCATGGTATTGTTTATTGAATGATTTGTGCACTTCATTCAAGAATAGGACCACCAATTGATTCTCATCTAGCATGTTAAGGTTCATCAATCTCTCTTTTTTTGTTAGGCTCAAGTCAAGTTCAAGGTCATAAGCTCTTGAAAGTGTATAGAGCTTGAATTGAATTGAATTGGTAGAGTTGATAATTTTCTTTACACTAGCTCATAGGGAGAGTATCCTATAGGGAGCTTTTGTGTTGAGTAGTATGCCTAGAGGGCATCATTATGTTTTATGCTCTAGTCTATCCTATATTTTCTAATTTTTCTACTTAAGATTTTCATGATCTCCCTATTGGTAACCTTTGCTTAATTGTTGACTTGAGGGTGGTAAGGTGTTGTTAATTTATGCTCAACCCGAAGCATTGCATGAGCTTGTGAAAGGTAGCACATATAAAATGGGTACCATTATCAAAAATCAATGCACGTGGTACTCTAACCCTATTTACAACATTTTTTTGTACAAACCATGTAATAGTGGATGATGTATAGTCAGTGATAGCTGCTACTTCTATCCATTTTGTATAATAGTCAACAATGACTATTATGTACGCCTTTCCATTTGACATGGGTGTGATGGGACCCATGAAGTCTATGCCTAAAATGTCGAAGGGTTTCAATGGTTGAATCTACTGCTAAGGTTCCTTCATTTGAGTGGTCATCCCACCATCTTGTTAATAGTCTTCATAAGAGTGGATGAATTGATGGACATCCTTGAAGATTGTCAGCCAATAATACCCTGCCATTAGAATTTTAGTGGCTATGCATCTCCCTACATAGTGGCCCCCACAAGGACCCTTGTGAGTAGCTTGGAGAACACATAGTTGGTTAGCATTAGGAACATACTAATGAACTAGGCCATTGGCATACACCTTGTAAAGGTATCTGTTAATCTCTATGAAGTGTTTGGCTTGATGAAGAAATTGTTACTTCTTCCAATGGTCTAACCCTTATGGCATCTCTTAAGTGAGAAGATAAGTGAGGATGCCATCGTATCATTTTGGTTTAGTGGGCACTTATTCATTTATTACACCAACAAAGAGAAATTCATCAAGAAATTGATTAGAGAGTGGGATCTCAGCCTCTTTGTTATCCCATTGTAATTGAGATAAGTGATCAATGATCACATTCTCAGTCTTCTTTCGATCTAACATTGTGAGATCAAACTCCTGCAAGATCACCAACCATTGTATGACACAAGGGCTCACTATTGGTTTATTCATTAGGAAGCAAATGGCATTATGGTCAGTGTGCACAAATACCTTATTCCCAAGCACATAGTGCTTAAACTTTTCCAAAGCATACACCATGGTCATTATCTCTTTCTTTGTCATGATGTAATTAAGTTGTGCATCTACAATGCTTTAGCTTGCATAGTGGGTGTAATATGAACATTTTTATCGTTTAATTGCATAAGCACAGCTCCCAAGGCATAGTTTGATGCATCCATCATGATGTGAAATGGACGATACCAATCAAGTGCTCATAGAATTGGAGTTTCTACAAGATTCTCCTTAAGCTATTAGAATGCATTTTCACATTCCTTGGTCCATATGAATGGAGCATCTTTCTTTGTGAGCTTAACTAATAATTTTGTGATCTTAGAAAAGTTCTCTATGAATTTTCAGTGGTAGCTAGTGTGTCCAAGGAATGACTGGACATCTTTACCAGTTTCCAGTTGGTGGGTTATTCCTTGGATGACCCAAATATTTTTAGGGTCTACCTCAACCTCTGCTTGAGAAATTTTGTGCCCTAACATAATGCCCTTTTGAACCATGAGTTGGCTCTTTTGCTAATTGAGCCAAAGATTAGTCTCCATGCATCTTTTAAGTACTTGCTCAAGGTAGTCTAGGGCTTGCTCGAATGTAGCATCCTAGGTGGAGAAGTCATCCATGAAGACTTCCACCTTGCTACCAATTTGCTACTAAAAAATACATAGGACAAGGTGTTGGAAAGTTGCATGAACATTTTATAGACCAAAGGGCATCTTACAATATGCAAAATACCACCAGGGACTTGTGAATGTTTTTTTGACCTGATCCTTAGGTGTGATCTAAATTTGGTTATAGCCACTATAACCATCCAAGAAGCTATAATAGTAATACCCAAAAATAGTATTCAACACCTGGTCTAAAATTGGTAATGAAAAATGAACTTTGAATGTTTCCATGTTCAACAACTAAAATCAATATAGATACACCATTTTCCACCTTTGGCATAATTACAAGTGGGCTAAACCACTTGCTATCTGCAATTGGATCAATGGACCTTGCCTTGAGGAGTTGTTCAATTTCCTCTTTGATGATCTATTTTAGTTTGGGATTTATCCACAGCTGCAGCTATTTCTTTACCTTCATGGCTGGATCGATATAGATGTGATGCTAGCATATCCTAGGATCAATTCCTATGAGTTTAGGATATGACCAAGCAAAGGCTGTTGGCCATTTTTTGAGCACCTTCAATAGCATCCTTTTTTACTCAAGAGCAAGATTAGCATGGATTATCACCAGCTTGCCATTTTTTAGAAATTTATATTCCATGCTAGTAGGTAGCATTTTCAACTCTAAGGGCTCTTATTTAAAACTATTTGGAATTTCCAACTCTTCCCAATTGTTATCATAAGATTCATCATCAGAGAGTTGGTGATGAACTTGCTCTAGTTCATCCATGCTTCAACATAGGCACAAGTTAAGCTCTTAGTAAGTTTCATGCAAAGTGTGTTACTTTTAGAATTAGCTTTTGGGCACTGGGTGCCCTCCTATTTTGTGACTGCTACATAGAGGAACTTTTAGATTTTAGATTTATCTACACATTTTTTGCATGCTTTAATTGTTGTGCTTTTAAGAGACTAGAGTTTTTGCATACAGTTGCATCCTAGTCCTAGGGCTTAAGTTTATGCCAGTTGCTTTTGATGTTTTGCAAGGCACAAGCATCATGAAAGGCCTGAAGATGGATTTGTGAATCTAAGTTATATCCCCCCTCAAATATAGGGATATTGTTCATATCCAACTACTTGATTTTGCTATCTTTCATATGCCTAGTTGGGATCCTAATTGCCTTTGTGATGTTTAGCATGCTTTGAGTTGCTAGCAAGGGCTCATCATTGTCATGATTTCAATGATGCCTATGATATCCCTTGATGCTTCTTCAATCATGGCAAGGTCTACTATCATTGTCCCATCATTCACCTCCTTCATGTTTTCATCCCCTACGGTTTTAATCAAATTTAGAGGAGGAAGAAGAAGATGCAAATGAAGAGGGTAAAGAGGGAGGAGAACTACCACCACCACAGCATATGCCATCTTCTCTCTGCTTTTCATGGCCATGATAATCAAGTTTTCTATCATCATGATGCTTGCTTGAGCCCCTACCTTGATTCACGCTTTTGCCTAAACTCAAATTATTGAGAGTGGACTACAGATTTGAGTTCAATCCCCCATCACCAATGTCAAGGGGTGGAGAATCTTCATGTTGAGAACCCCCAGAGGGAGGATCCTCATTGACATTTTGGTTTAGCAAGAGTAAGGGGTCAGTGAACCATTTTTCCTTTGTAGCTTCATGGAACTTCTGGTGCCAATCTCGTTTGTGTTGCATTTCTATGGGACAGTAGCCATGATAGTCATGGTCCTGCATAAGGTATTCATCATGGAGGTCCTAAATGCCCATGCTCTTAAGAGCTTGGAGTAGGATCCCAAGAACAGATCAGTTCAGAAGTAGCACAATGTTTTCCTCCTTGTCTCTCCACCACAGCTACTCATCCTAATGGAGGATGAAGGTGAAATCAAGTACAAACTCATCTAGAAAAGTGTACACCACCTTAATATCTTAGGCCACTAATAATTTTGAATCATCATGCCTATGAGAAGAAGACATTTTTTATTAGAGAAAAATTTAGTGTGCTTAAATTATAATTGTAATTATTTTTTTGAATGATTGTGATCTTAGGGTTTGTTCCAACAATCTTAAATAATATTGATTAGGTCCTAGATAACACATGTATCAAACTACAAATCCTTGGCAACAGTGCCAATATTGAGCAGCAAGTAGACCCTATGCCCAACCATACAAATTACTAAGCATTCATGTCTGGTTTGGTTGAATTTCATGAACTTATAGCCTTCTAAGCACACTGGCCTTGAGGAAGTGAGACTAACCATTGCAATCATTGTCTTTCCAATTACACTTGTGAAATGTAAAGGTATGGTTAAGTGTAATTGAGGCATATGATTTTTATCATTGTTATGTTTTGTATTTTAAGTCACCTAAGGGTAAAGAATAATGAATAAAATAAAATAATTAAATTGCTAATTTAGTCTAACTTGCGACACCTAACTAATCCTAACATAAGTATCTATTCCCACTTGCCGTACACATCCTGAACATGTTTAACGCTATTGGGCTACCAAATGTTAAGCATTATTGGGATTACAAAGCATTAAGCATATGCTCAAAGTGGTCGTACCTATGTGCTTAATTAATCACTAATTAATCTAGCCTAATTTAGTTTACGTACTTAAAGAATTAAAGGAAATTACATAAAACATTAAATGCATAAATAAACAATTAATCTTATTCAAAGTGCTACAAGGTTTATTAGAAAGCTCATCTTTATTGCTACACATACTGTCATGCTTAGGTACAATAGTGCTCAAATAAAGATTCGTTCAGTCTTTGACTCTTACTATGGGCACTTAGAAAAATATTCTAACTTTTAAATGATAAAACTATAAGAGCTTCACTACAACTATGACAAAATATTTCATAAACATGGTGGGTGAGCACATATTTATAGGAAAAAATAGACACTATGTTGATGAGGCCACATTAACACATCAAATCCCATATCAATAGAACCTAAGAAAACATGACTCATCAATTGCACTCTACAGTTCTTGGTAGTCATTCATCCTTTAGGTTAGGTATTCGACTACTAATCTTTGATTAGTGAAATGTTGCCTAAGGACATTGAGTTTAGCATTCATTATTTTAAGTTTTTACTTGGTCTCCTTATGGTGCTTGAACTCAACCTCATACAACAAGTACAAGCTCACCACTTGCTTCTCCAAATCTGGCCTTGGCCTTTCAGTAGTTAGCATTCAAGTTTGCATAGCAGAGGTTGGAAAGCTTAATGTATTTAGTCATTTCCTTGATTTGTAGCTCCTTGAGGTAGACTTTAACTTTGTTGTACGCATTTAGCCCATCAAAGATAGGTTACCACACGTCACCTCCTTGTTGGAGTTGCTAGAGGATGTCATTCACCTTTGCCTTTGCTAGTTTGATTTATTTTTCATTAATCTCTTTCTATAAGTCAACCTAGTCCCTATATGGTTTTTGACCCTTTCAAATTTAAGGGCCTTGTTCTTCCAGGAAACAATTTCAATTGCAAATCTCTGACAAAAGGCACAAATCCCTTCCATCAAGAGATTACGATTCTCTACTACCAACCTTCTTACATCCATTATTACCTTGGCAAGCTACTTCTACTATTGTCTCATATATTAAACCATTTGCTCTTTTTGAAGCTTGATAGTATGTAGGTGATGATTATTCTTGGTTAGATTTGCATTCTCCTAGTGAACCTCTAACAAGTCCTGCTAAATGTTGTAGATGGTGGCATCAGCTAAGGATTGGTCAAAGATTTCCAACTCCTTTGCATATTCAACCTCTTGTAGTTTAGCCTAAAGTTGCTAAAAAGCTTCATACTTGGTTATTGCTTAACTGAGTATCATGGGATTAGCGAGGTGGGCTATAAGTTTTGCAACCTCCATAACCAAGCACTACTTCTCAGCTTTGGCTATTTTAAGTTGAGCCTTAGTGATGAGACACTTGTCCCTTGCCTCCAATAGTGCTAACTAGATAGTAATGATGTCATCCAGAAGGTTAGAGACCTCTAGAATCAATTAATGGTTTTCCACTAGTTCTTCTAGCAACTCCTCATGCTAGGCCATGCTAAGCCTTCCACTTGCCATTTCTACAAACATCTACACATCTTTGAGCATAAAACTATATGGCATAGATGCTACAAGAACATTCAAGGCTTCATCCACTTTGTTTGCAACCACCTTGACTACCATTTCCTACCCTTGGTGCTGCATCACCAAGATAGTTGCTCCATCTCCTTCCTCTAAGGGTACTAAAAAGGTAATGACATTTCTAGAGATTTGTAGGAATTGCTAGTATTTAGGAATGGACACTGTTACCTCTTAAGCACTAGGATTTGAGCATGTGAGTGCCTACATTGATTGGGTAAAGAAAGTTAGCATCGTGTTCTCTAACTAATTTATTATATGAGTTACCTTGTTTAGATGGCTCAAGGTTGGTTGGTAGATAGAGGGGTCACTAATCAAACTAGCTTGTTGCTACTGTAAGACCTATTCTTAGAGCTTTTGCATGTGCTGCATAGTAGCATGTGCCTCTAGTGTTATTTCATGAGTGGGTGATGGTGGTGGCTGCTCCTCTTCTTGAACTACCTTGGTAGACATCTTATCCTTCATCATCTCTACCCAAGAAGTGACAAGAGCATGACAAATGGTATTATTTGAATAGTGGGATATTCCTTCCCTTTTTCATAATTTATAAATTAAGCATGGAAAGGGGGGTGTCTTCCTCCCATGTTCATTCTCCTTGAAGTTCTTCTCTATCTCGAGATAAATTAGCTATGGAAGATTGACTGAGAATTTTCTACTTAGAGCGATACATGCATCGGTAGAAAAGGTTGCTACCTTGCTTGGCCTCATCGTCAGATTGAGGTGAAAGGTCATGATCTTGAACTATGCTCATTCTACCATTGTGAGTGCATCATACTCCTTATAATTAACTCTATAGCATCATTGAATCCAATTTTTTTCACACTTGGATCTACCTACATTGAAATTTCCACCAAGGTTGCCCCAGTTTCAGGCAACCCAAGGGCTTGAGAGATGGCCTCCACTAAGTAGGACACAGTAATGTCCTCGATCTTCACTGAAGCATCGGGCTACGCGTTGCATCAAAACAGATACATCTCTTCCATGTACCACTCCCTGCTAGAAGTAATGATGGGCCACATGGGAGAGTTTTGATATCTGGTGGAGCAAACTCCAAAAAGGTTTTAAAGTTCATATCTTGAAGGATAGATTTGTGAACCTTCTTGGATGCAATTTGTCTTAGGTAGGCCTTCATCAAATTGGCCTCAAGGTTTGGCCTTAGTCTTAGTGCCTCATCTTGGTGGGATTACTCTATTGTAGCTTTGAGAATCTTTTGAACAAATTCTACTTTGAGCTCCTCATGAAGAGGTCTCATTGCATGGGTCTTGGCCACCTACTCCCAAGGTTGTTCTGATTGCTAGTCCCTTCTGGTTCTAGGCTACTTATCCTTTGGTTGGGATGGTCTTGCCTCTATGCTTTTCTTTAGGTGCCATTTGTGATTAAAACATAATCAAGGATTAGCATGTGATATGTAACTTATAACTTTTAGGTACCTTATCTCTTTAGGTAGTTACACTTGGCTAAGTTGTGACTATGATAGATTTGATTACTTTAATATTATTTTATTATAATTTCATTTTAATGTCTACTAGAGTTTGTTGGAGAGGTTTAACTCTCATAAATTAGTGACTTTGATATTATTTTATTAATTAAACCTTGTGGGAGTTAGAAAAAGTTTGAAAAATGTTTCGTAAAAAACCTAAGGTTTGTGGCCCCCATGACATATAGCTTACCTCTGATAGCTGTAGGACTAAAAAATACAGTAAATCGGATAAGGGGGTGGCAAGATATGATCTTTGGAAGGCTATGGGCTCTTGGAATGACAAAAAATCCTTGTTTGTTTGGAAGTAAATGGAAAAAATGACAAAGTATTGTGCTATATTTATAGTTTTTTTTGTGTTGCATCGATAAGATCTCATTGATACAGTGGACTATGTCAATAGGATCTTGTCGATGTGGCTAAAGCCAAAAATATTTTCTTTAAAAACCAGGTCAAAACAAGGAATTTCTTTTAATAAAATTGGAGTCTAGAGGAAGCCAATGAAGCTAAGAACATGATGAAATGCATGAAGAAGGCTAGATAATTCACAAAAAAGGAGATTCGATTAGGAGAATGATAGAAAAATGCCATGAAGGAGTGAACAACTAAATGTAACCTATGTGGAGCAAAAAAGATTTGAATGCATAAATGCCTAAGGGATAAGTAACTTAACTAACCAAACTAAGGTGTATGTCTCCCCATAGTAGGCTCATGCCCTTAATGCCCTTGCATGCCCTCAAACTAAGGAGTTTGTGGACCCCATGGGTGACTAATGGTTATGGTAAGTTAAGGACCAAATCACCAAAGAGACTATATAAAAATTTTGACACATCAAACTAAGGCATTGAACAAAACATGAAAAAAAGAGGTAGTGAGGTGAGATATGGAAAGTAGAGATGGATGAGGTGAAGAGTGGAATGGAGTCCTATATTGTGGTCACATGAAGTCCCTTGTGGATTTTGTGATTAATATGATCCAATAACATCCATCCTTAGTCCAAATTAAAACCAACCACTTTTAATGACTTTGCATTAACACTCCAATACTAGTTCACCTCCTCAAGGCACAAGAATATCTTCACAGATCAATCACCATTCCTAAAAGAGAGGAAAAGAGAAGGAGGAAGTTAGATGGGCCTTAGTTAGAGGGGACCNATATGGATTCTATCATTAAATTTTGATGTTAATAACTAAGACATGGTTTTATTTTCATAATAATAGGTAGTGACTCCATGTCATCCATCCATCCATAAAACTATATAATATTCCCTTGTTTTGGAAATATGCAATCCCTTCTTAAATGAAACTTTGAAAAGAACTTGTGACCTTGGTAGTTTCCAAACTTGGAAAGGATTAAATGGATAGACCATGGTATGATTTCAAGATGATTTGATGCTCTTTGTATTTGCCTACCCTCTTGGATGCATTAATGTTCGCATGGATTTCTCACCATTCCACNGTAAATAAAGTAAACTATAGAAGAAATTGTACAATATTTAAGAAAGAAAAAAAATAAACTAAAAAACATTGTAAAACAAAAAGAGAAAAACTAAGGATCCACTTCAATTAATCAGCATCGATGACCATCTCTCTTATGACTAAGTTGGAAGGAGGAGATCCAAAAAATTAAGCGTGCATGTCCATCTGCTAAGGTGTTTTGGTCACTGGTTCTCTTAGGTTCATGGAAAATTTTGATTTATTTCATGTTGGCTAGTAGTTTCTTATTTGTTATTTCAAGCTTGTAGATTAACATGACCCCAAAAGGAAAGGTTTTGTAGAAAATATAAGGCTACTCCCACAACATTTGGAACTTAGTTCTTCATGGTACGTGTGTGGGATTCTAGTAGATGATCCTATATCTTGGTTGAAATTTTACTTTCCTTATTGTAAGGTCATGATGATATTTGTTGAATGCCTTGTGCAACTCATTAGATGATAGGGCTACCAATTAGTTCTCGTCTAGCAAGTTGAGGTTCATCAACCTTTCTCTCTATGTTAGACTTAGGTCAAGGTTAAAGTCACAAGCTATTGATAATATATGGAGCTCCATTTGAATTGGAAGAGTTGGGAATTTCCTATACACAAGATCATAGGGAGAGTAGCCAATAGGAAGATTTCAATTAGAGTGGTAGGTCCAAAGGGCATCATTGAGTTTCGTGCTCCAATCACTCCTATATTTACTAATGGTTCTTGTTAGTATTTTTGTTATCTTTCTATTTGTGACCTTAGCTTAACCATTGGCTTGGGAATGGTAGGATGTTATTAATTTCTATTTAACCCCAAAGCTTTGCATAAGCTTTCAAAAGGTAGTGCCTATGAAATGAGTATCATTATCAGAAATAAGTGCCATGGCATTCCAAACTTATTTATAACATATTGTTGCACAAACCAAGTAGCCATAGAAGATGTGAAATTGGTGACGACTATAGTTTTGCTCATTTCATACAATAGTAAACAACAACTATGATGTACACCTTTCTATTCAACATGGGTATGATTGAACCCATGAAATCATTACTCCAAGTATCGAATAGCTCTAGTGGTTGGATCCACTGCTGAGGTTCCTCCATATGAGTGATCATTTCACCATCACATTGGTAGTGTTCATAGGAGTGGATGAAGTGGTGAGCATCCCTAAAAAGTATTGGCTAATAATACCCTACCATGAGGATTTTAATGGTTAGGTGTCTTCTAGCATAGTGTCCCCCATAAGGACCCTCATGAGGATCTTGGAGAATGTGCAATTGATCAATATCAAGTACACACCAACAAACTAGGCCATCGACACACACCTTGTAAAGGGGTCTATTGATTTCCATGAAGTGTTTTACCTGGTGAAGAAACTATTATTTATTCCTATGGCATCTCCTAAGTGAGTAGGTAGGTGAGAATGCCATCATACTAGTTGGTTATAGTGGACATATGTTTAGTTATAACACTAGCAAAAAGGGGTTCATCAAGAAACTAATTTGATAGTGGGCTCTCCTCCTTTTTATTATCCCATCTTAACCAAGACAAGTGATCAGAAACGATGTTCTCAGTCCTTTTTCAATCTACCATTGTAAGATTGAATTCCTATAAGATCACCAGCCACCATATGACATGGGAGCTCATTATTGATTTATTCATTAGAAACTAAATTGCACTATGGTTTGTGTGCATGAACACCTTGTACCTAAGCACATAGTGCCTAAATTTCTCCAAGGTGAACACCACCACCATCGATTCCTTTTCTATTGTGGTGTAGTTCAATTGTGCACCCACAATGCTTCTGCTTGCATAGTGGATCTAGTAAGGACATTTTTGATCATCCAATTATGTGAGAACATCTCCTAAGGAATAATTGAAAGCATCTATCATGATGTGAAAGGGTTTGGATTAATTAGGTGCTTGGAGAATTAGAGTTTCCATAAGCTTCTCTTTGAACTGCTAGAATGTACATGTGCATTCCTTGATCTAGACAAATGGAGCATCCTTCTTTGTTAGCTCCACCAACAATTTAGCAATCTTAGAGAAATTCTCAATCAATTGCTGATAGTAGCTAGTGTGTGCAAGGAACGACCTCACATCTTTAACTATTTCTAGTTGTTTGGTAATTCCTTAGATGAACCTTATTTTTTCAAGATCCACCTCAATCTCTTTTTCTAAAATCCTATGCCCCAACATAATGCCTTCTTAGATCATTAAGTGGCTTTTTTGCTAATTGAGCCTAAGGTTTGTCTCTACATACCTTTTAGCACTTGCTCAAGATGGTCCAAGGCTTGCTTAAATGTAGCCCCATAGGTGGACAAGTCACCCATGAACACTTCCATCCCACTACCAATCTGCTATTGGAAGATGCTCAGGACAAGGTGTTAGAAAGTGGCAAGGGCATTGTATAGGCTGAATGACATCTTTCTATATGCAAAAGTTCCCCAAGGACTCATGAATGTGGTTTTGGTCTAATCCTCTAGTGTGATATGAATTTGGTTATAGGCACTATAACCATCCAGAAAGCTATAGTAGTAATGCCTAAAAGTAGTATCCAACACCTGGTTCACAAATGGCAACGAAAAGTGATCTTTGTATGTTTCCATGTTCAACAACTTGAAATAAATGTAGATCCTCCATTTTTCACCTTTCTTTGGGACTATCACAAGTGGGTTAACCCACTTACTATTCACAATGGGATAGATGAACCTTACCTTGAGGACTTGTTAAATATCCTCTTCCATGATTTGCTTTAGTTTGGGATTCAACTATTATTGTAACTACCTTTTTGGCTTAATAGAAGGGTCCATCTAGAGGCAATGTTGGCATATCCTAGGATCAATTCTAGTGAGTTTAGGATATGACCAAGAAAAGGCTATTGGCTATTTGTTGACCACCTCCAATAGTTTCCTTTTCAGTGCAATAGCAAGGTTAGCATTGATAAGAACTAGCTTGTCATTTTTTAGAAAGGCATACTCCATTCTAGCTAGTAGAGTTTTCAACTCAAGGGGCTTCTGTTTAAAACTTTCAACTATCTCCAACTCTCCCTAATTGGTATCATCAAGTTAATTGGAGAGTTGGTGATGGATTTGCTCCATCTCATTCATGCCTTCAATGTAGGTGCTTATAAGGTTCTTAGTCTATTCCATGTAGAGAGTTGAGCTGCTATCAAGTTTAGATGTTAGCCACTTGATGTCGTTGTATTTTATGGTTATTGTGTACAGGAACCTTTGAATTTCTGTTACATTGACATACTATTTGCATGCTGTAATTGATGTGCTTTTTATAGTCCATAATTTCTTCACATAGTTGCACCCTATGTCACTGTACACGATGCATGGAACACACTTTCTCTTGATCTTTCCAAAATCATTTTCCTTAAAAATTTCTAAGGGGAGGTCTCTGATTCATAATCATGCATCTATTATGCTCAAACAATCCCTTTCCTTAATGATAGGACCCCTTGCAGTTTTCTATATGAATTACTAGGAAGTTAGTAGGATAGGACCACCCAAAGTTGGTGGTTACAAAGTCATCCATCAATCCTAAGGAAATTATGATGGATTGATATACCAACTTAAGATAAATCTTGCTCTTCTTGAAAGGAGGTAGGTTCTAGGCTTCATATATTTCTTGGGAGATTAAATTCGCATCAAAACCTATGTCTATAAGAGCCTTGTTCATAGCGATTTGCAAGTAAATTAGGGGACTCTCAAGATTAGATCTTTTCCTAGGAAGGTAACCAACCTTTATCTAATTAATGATTGCATGGGTTAGCATGAAAGTATGCACTTTGGAAGACATTTGATTTGATGGGCTTTCAAATGTTGGAGTAGAGGATGAGAAAGAAGTAGGGTCATCAGCCACAAGTGTTTGTGAAGGCTTAAAAGGACTATTGGTTTAGAAGAAAGGTCTTTTTTAGGGTTTATTTTCTAAACCACTTGACTAGGGAGTTAACTGTAAGTTAACAAACCTTATGACATTTCTTTGCTATGAATGGGCAAGAATTTCACCCTGCATGAATGGAGCTAGTGGTAATGGAGTTAAGGGTGGAGGTACATGTGCAAAAGGATGAGGAGGATAGAATGGAAATGGAGATTTCCCTCTTGGAGATTGAGCTCTATAGTATTCAAGAGGGTAGTGGTGGTGTTGGAAAGATGCATGACTGGAAGAGTCATGCGAAGGAATTAGTTGTTGAACATAGTACCCATATGGATTTGGCTATTGGTAAAGGTATTGCTACCTTGGTGATGACATCCCTCATGACTATGGATGCTACCACTACTAGTACTACTCATGAGGTTGTGGTGGAGCTCCACTTAAATAGTAGGCTTTTTGTTGGTAGAACTACCTTTAGTTGCCTTGAGGATAAGGTAGCCTCTTGGGTGCTTGCCTTCTTGCTAATCTAAGATTCAATGTGTACACCCCAGACTTCTACAAGTGTGACACAATGGGGCAACATCCCTTAGGATGCTTGTATTGGTAGATGTCACATTCACCATCATCATCTATCTTAGATTCTACAACCTTTTCAACAACAACAGCTTTTCCCTTGTCCCTTTGATGGGCACGTTCAGCTTCTTTCATTCTTCTATGGTCACAACCACTACCTTGCTCTTTAGACTCTACAGTAATTCTAAGGGTAGTTTGGAATTTTTTATCTAAAGAATCCCATATTTTGCCTACCTTGGTTGATATTTTAGAAATAGATTTGAGGATCAACAAGGTTTTACATTGCACTGGTTCATCAAGTGATGTGTCCTCCTCGTTGTCGCAAAATCAGACTTCCATTTTTTAGATGGAAGGACTCTAGCTGTACTTCTCTGCACTTTCCCTTTTTCTCAATTCACCTTCTTCTTTGGCTACCTACTCAACCAGCCTTTGGATTTGATGGATCCTCAATTCTAAAAGTCTCCCTTGGGCATAGACCCCTAGAGGACTCCTCATTTATGTTTTAAGTACATCTATGATATGGAGGAGTTGCTTCCTTTGAGAAAAGCCATGGCTTGGGCACCTATGTAACATAGAGTAATATATGCCCATGGCCACATCTAAGGATTCATGTGTTCCTTCTCTCCACCCTTGGATTTGCTTCCTTAGATTAGACACTTGGGAGTACATTTGATACTTTTTAGTGAAGAGTTTATACATCATACTCCATTGCTTAATTGATTTTGGTTCTAAGGACCAATACTAGCTTTCAGCCTCCTTGATGAGTGCCCTAGGAAGTAGCTTTAGTTTTTGCCATTTATTTTCAACATTTTTCAAGATATAGGTGTCATGAAAAGCTTGAAGATGATTTTGTGGATCTGAGTTGTATCCCCCTTCAAACATGGGAATATTGTTCATATTCAACCATTTGATTTTACTATCTTTTATATGCCTCATTGGAATCCTCATGGCCTCTGCAATGTTCAGCATGTTACTTGTTGCAAGTAAAGGCTCATTACAGTCATAGCCCCTATGATAACCATGATGCCTATGATGCCCTTTGCTGCTTCTTCATTCATGATGGTGGACCTCCCTTAATTTAACAGAGAGTAATATGTGCCCATGGCCACATCCAAGGATTCATCTGTTCCTTGTCTTCACCCTTGGATCTGCTTCCTTAGATTAGACACCTAGTAGTATGTTTGATACTTTTTAGTGAAGAGTTCAAGCATCATACTTCGTTGCCTAATTGATTCTAGTTTTAAGGACCAGTACTAGCTTTCAACCTCCTTGATGAGTGCCCTAGGAAATAACTTTATTTTTTGTCATTTATATTCAAGGTTTTATAAGACATAGGTATTGTGAAAGGCTTGAAGATGATTTTGTGGATCTAAGTTGTATCCCCCTTCAAACTTTGGGATATTGTTCATATTTAACCATTTGATTTTGCTGTCTTTTACATGCCTTGTTGGAATCCTCATGGCATCTGCAATGTTTAGCATGTTTCTTGTTGCAAGTAAATGCTCATCATAGTCATAGCCCCTATGATGGCCATGATGCCTATGATGCCCTCTGCTACCTCTTCATTCATGGTGGTGGACCTCCCTTAATTGCCATGCAATTGGTCTCTACTATTTCGATGGGCCCCATGATCATCTTTGTCCCACCGATCACCTCCATCATCACCTCATCCTTTGCAGCTTTGGTCAGAGGTAGAGGAGGAAGAAGATGAGAATGTTAAAGATGAAGAGGAAGGGAAGTTAGCACCATCATGGTGACTGCTACTTCCTCTTCTTAGGTTATAGCCATATTCACCATGTCTATCTTTGTCATGGTGCTTATCTTGGTTCCTACCTTGAATCCCTTCCTTGGAGCCCCCATGGTCATGAGACGTGTCCTTCCCTAAACCAAGGTTGTTTACAGTGGATTGTAAATTTTGGTTAGGGCTCCTTTCATCAAAGAAGAGAGGAGAAGAATCAGTGTTTTAAGAATCCCCAAAGAAGGGATCCTCTCCTTCCTTTTGGCCTAGCAAGAACAAGGGGTTTGTAAACCATTTCCTCTTTGATGCCTTGTAGTGAATCTCCTATTGTCGATATTTCTTTTGTTATGCCTCAATAGGATGATAATCATGATAGTCATGGTCTTGCATAATGCACTCTGCATTAAGCCCTATGATGCCCAATTTCATGAGAGTTTGGAGTAGCATCATAGGAACTAATTGATCAAGCAACAACACAATATTTCCCTTCATGTTCCTTCATCACAGTTGTTCATCTTAATGTAGAATGAAGATGAAGTTTGGAACATACTCATCAGGATGAGTATAGACGACTTGCATTGCTAGGTTATTAGCTATTTTGATCCTTCATGCCTTTGCTAACTGGATCTGTCTTCATATGTTGGTAGAGAATATCCCCTGTGAAAAGAAGCCATATTGGATTGGAAGAAAAATAGTGTGCTTTTGTTACTATTATTATTTTTCTTAATGATGTTAGCTTTTGGGTTTGTTACAACATCGTTGTATAATTTCACTAACTCTTAGGTAGCACATGTAGCTAACTAAAGTTCCTGGCAATGATGCCAATGATGAGCAATGAGCAATCCCTACGCCCAACCATACAAATCACTAGCATTCACTAAGTGATTCGGTTGAATTTTGTAGACTTTAGCTCTCTAAGTACTCTGGGTCTAAGTAGTGAAGTTAATGGACCCAATCATTGTCTTAGTTTGACTTGTAAAGTGCAAAGGTATGGTTAAGTGTAACTGAAGCATATGATTTTTTTCATTTTATATTTTTCATTTAATTAGCCTCAGTGCCAAGAATAAAGTAATTAAATGTTTAATTAATCTAATAACTAACTAATGCTTAGCTAATCCTAACATAAGCATTTGTTCCCATTTGTCGTGCACATCTTGAACATGTTCCAATGCTAATGGGTTACCAAGCGTTAACTGCTACTAGGATTACCAAGTGTTAAGTGTACGTTCCAGATGGTCATATTTATGTGTATTAATTATCCTAAATCAATAAATTAATTAAATGCATTAAATTAAATTACATAAATAATAAATGCATTAAGTAAACATTAGGCTAAGCCCAAGTGTTGCAAGATTTATGAAGAAAGCTCATCTTTATTGTTGGTCACACCGAGGTGGTCAAGTACATCCATGCTCGAAAAAGATTCATATACTTCTCACTCCTACTTTGGGCACTTAGAAAATATTCTAACTCTTGAACAAACAAACTAAAAGAACTTTGCTATGCTACTATTGAATGGATGCCATAAATGCAGTTGGTGAGTACGTATTTATAGGCAATATAGAATGCTATGTTGACAAGTACCTGTAGACATAGCAAACCCTCTATTGATGGGATCATGTTGATAGGATCCCATCAACATGGCTGACATACAACTCCTCAGCAAGAAATGACCATGATCCAAGGATGAACTATGAGTGATGATCTAGGATGAATCATGACCCATCGTTAGAAACGTACCATGTCCAAGATGAACTATGCTTATGAATTGAGTTATGATTCAAGATAAATCATAACATATAGAGATACCTACAGGGTTCCATAATAGAAGAAGGTCCTTATCCTCTACTTATCCTTGAAATTGCATCTTCCAATTCAATTTTTTTAATAATCATAAGTGGAGACTAGGTCTTGATATTTGATCATTAGTTATGGTGTTTAGCCATGGGTTGTGGTTAGCTTGTTACTAGATCATGATATCGTACCACTAGTCATGGTCCTATAAATACATAGGAGAAAAGATTACTAAGAAATAATAAGTTAATCATTGTCTTTAAAAATTTTAGAAGGGGCTTCCCATGAGTTATTGTGAGGTTGTGATCAGTTGTCATGTTATGATAAGGTCATGATTTTACAAGAAAGTAAAAAGTAATAGAATCATGAAATTTGAACAATAATTGGACAAATTTTATGTTTCTAACCTCACATGCAAGACTTAAAATAATATATATGACCTATGAACATATTAATGTAAGTTTGACTTATGTGGAAAACATCAAACATATTTGTGAAACATGCAAAAAAAAAAAAAAATACAAACATAACAAAATCTCTTAATTCTCACTCAAATGACCTTTCATACATTAAGAAACTAAAATTAAATATGAGAGAATACTTCTTAGAAGCATTAGATGCTTACAACATGACATTACAAGGATGGGTGTAAAACCCTACTTGAACCTTAAGCAAGCATATGAAAAAAGGGAGAAACTAAATTAAATTTGAAACTTAGGACTAAATCCCTTCAAATTAAACATAAATCTACTTCCTGTTCAATTCTTTAAAGGAAATATGAAAAAACATGCAATAAACTTTAAGTTCTTGTGAGAACATGAAATATGTAAAAATTGTATGATAAACATGTAAATAAGCATAAAAGTGTATGATTTTTATCATTTTATATTTTTCATTTAATTAGCCTAAGTGCCAAGAATAAAGAAATTAAATGTTTAATTAATCTAATAACTAACTAATGCTTAGCTAATCCTAACATAAGCATTTGTTTCCATTTGTCATGCACATCTTGAACATGTTACAATACTACTGGGTTATCAAGCATTAACCACTACTGGGATTACCAAGCGTTAAGTGTATGCTCGAGATGGTCATGTTTATGTGTATTAATGATCCAAAATCAATAAATTAATTGATGAACCATGATATCGGGACAATGATATTGCATCCGTGATATCGGAGCCTTCCACGTGATATCAGGCATTTGATATCGGGACTTGCCTCATTGTATAAATAAGAGGCGGGTGCACTTGGTTTGGCAATAGATTAGTTAGTCCCTTACCCAAACTCTTGCCTTTTGTCCCTCTTAGAGTTAGAATTATTTTTGTGTACTCGCAGTAGGAGTCATAAAGTGAATGGATCTTTATT
Organism: Gnetum montanum; assembly: GCA_015680685.1. Lineage (NCBI taxonomy): Eukaryota > Viridiplantae > Streptophyta > Gnetopsida > Gnetales > Gnetaceae > Gnetum > Gnetum montanum. The sequence goes on from MNCI01026504.1 coordinate 284,300, forward strand.
CGAGCATTGTGTACCTGAGCATACCTTGTGTATGACAATAAAGATGAACTTTCTGATAAACCTTGCAACATTTAGAATAGATTAATTAATGTTAATTACTATTACTTAATGCTTTCCTTAGTTAATTGATGTTCTCTCTCTCTCACCCTGCAACTCTCCTAAGTAAGCACACTCAGTACGACCACTTCGAGCATGTGTGTAACGCTTAGTAATCCAGTAACGATTAGTGCTTGGTAATCCAAGTAGTGTTGCACTGGTTCAAGATGTGTACAAAAAGTGAGAACGGATGCTAGTGTTAGGACTAGTTAAAGCACAGTTGAGTAGTTAAATTAAATTAGTTACTTAGTTATCTCTCTCCTCCCTTTGTAGCATTAGGACATAAAAACATAAAAAACTATAAAAATCATGTACCTCAAGCTTACTTAATCATATAATTGTGTTATACAAGTAAGCTTGGGAAGACAATGATTGACTAACCCATCCTTGTTTCACAAAAGCGCAGAAGCACTTGGTCCTTGGAATTCTACTGGATCATGCGTGTACACTTATATTCATATGGTTGAGTGTAGGGATACCTTACCGCTCATCATTGGCACCGTTGTCAGGGACTTTGCTGTTTGTGCACTAATTAGAACTTAGGAAATCTTTCTCATCATTGGAACGAACCCTTAGGTTTGGTTATCTTACAATTATTAAAAAGAAGAATATTGCACACTAAATAGATAATTATGTATCCTTCTTACAAAAGTGCTTCACTACCTAGGTTTGATACAGGGAATAATTGGAGGCGTAGTACACATGATAATCTGCCAGTACCTCAATAGTTTCATGTGGTATACGTTCATCTTGATGAGTATATACCAAACTTTACCTTTATCCTTCACTAGGATGAACAACTGTGTTGGTGTGATTTAGAAGGTAACATAGTGTTACCTCTCGATCGCTCAGTCCTAGGCATGCTTCTTTGTAATCTCACATGAATTGGTATGCAGCACTTACAGGCACAGTACATTGTGCATGATCATGACTCGATAGAGTAGCGACCCACGAAGGCACAATGTCAAAGAGATCTACAATAGGAGAGATGTCATGAATCCATGAAGGGAAAGTTATCTCAGAATGTCCCATATGTCATAAGTGAAAATGAGGGTGATGAACCTACCTTAGGAAGTCTCCCACACAATGATGTTCCTCTTGTTGACTTCAATCAAGGGGTTATGTATTAGAATCTTCACTCAACTATCCATAACCCAGATTTTGGTACCGATAGACATAAAGGGTCTGAAAAGGGAACACGAACACATGACAAAGATGGACATTCTGATCGTAATCGTGATCAAGGCCATGACCACCAAAGAGAAGGAAGTAGGCACCATCATGGTGACAATCCTTCTTCTTCTTCACATTCATCATCTTCTTCATCCTCTCCTTCAAGATCTAGATGTAGTCATAAGGGAAAAGACCTTGAGGATAATAGTAAGCAGAATGGAGGTTATAGACGAAATAGTCAAGAAAGGGGATGAGGGCATTTTAGAGAAACTCATCATGAAAGGAGGGAAAGTAGGAAACTACATGGACATCATAGATGCCATAAATAGTACGATCACGATGAACTCCTACTTGCCACCCAAAGTATGCTAGACATAACCGAGGTTGTTAGAGTTCCAACAAGGCACCAAAAAGATAGTAGGATCAAGAGATTAGACATGAAAAATATCCCACGATTTGAAGGGGGATACAACACTGATCCTCAAAATTATCTAAAAGAATTTCATGATGCATGTGCCTTACAAAACATAGAAAATGAATGGCAAAAACTAAAGTTATTCCCATGGACACTAGTTAAAGAAGCAGAGAGTTGGTACCAATCCTTAGAATTAGAATCCATTCATAGGTGGAGTACCATGTTAGAATTGTTCAACAATAAGTACCAAACATACTCCCGAGTGTCCAACCTACGAAAGCAAATGCAAGGATGGAAACAAGGAGAACATGAACCCTTGGATGTTGCCATGGGCCAATATTATGCACTATTACATTGTTGCCTAGGCCATGATTACTCGTAGAGGGATCAATTGCACCATCTAGTAGATGGGCTTAGGCATGAAATGCGAAGAACCCTTGGGACTTATGCCCAAGGAAGAATATCCAAGCTTAGGGCCCATCAAGTATAAAGATTATTAGAGCAAGTTTCTAAAGAGGAAGGTGAGCTAAGGAAAAGACATAGTGCAAAGGAATATAATAGAGATCCTTCCCTCTAAAAGAAGGGAGTAAGATTTTATAACAATGAAGAAGAGTCACCACTCGAAGAGATGGTGAATAGGAAATATTTGCTTATTTACAAGTTGGCATCGGAAGTATCGAAAAAGGTAGACAAAATATGGGACTCCCTAGATAATAGATTTTAATTAGTTCTCAGAATAGTAGAGGAGTCTAGAGAGCAAGGTAGTGATCATGAAAAGAGAAAAAAGAGAGAAGCTGAATATGCACGTAACAAAGGTTGCCATCATCGAAGAGGTTGTGGATTTGGATACAGACAATAATAGTGGATGCAAGATATGCCAATATGACCATCCTAAGGGATGTTGCCCTATAATCTCACATCTGCAAGAGTCTGGGGTGTATGCACTCAACCCATGATTAAATAGAAGGAAAACACCTTGAAGGTTACCTTATCCTCAAGGTAACCCAAGATAGTTCCACCAACCCTTAACGTATTATCCAAATGGAACTCCACAACAACCAACTGACCAGTATCAATAGTGGTAGCACCCACAATCATGGGGAATGCCACCACCCACAGCAACAATATCCTTACCATCAACTTGACCCATATGGATATTAGGTGTAGCAGTTGATCTCTCCACATGACTTTACTAGTTGTGTCACTCCTCAACCTCACTACCAAGTCCATGAGTATTATAGGACTCCTTCTCCTAGGGGTGATGTTCCACAAACATAATATCCTTTTCATTTGGCTGCATCTCTTCTACCCATATCTCCATTACCACTTGTTCTAGCTATGTAGGGTGAGCTCCCTACCCAACCGCAGGAATGTAACGCTACAAGGGCTGTTAACTCTCAATCTATTTTTGGTTCTAATAACCACATGAAGAAAAGACCTTTCTTTAGAACCAAAAGTCCAACTAAGTCCTTGCAACCACAAGTGGCTAACCCCTTAGACACCTCATTACCAATCAAAACTTTAGAACTCTCTTCAAACCAAACACCGCACCCAACGCATATGATCATGTTAACTCATGCTATCATCAATTGGATAAAAGTTGGTCATCTTCCTAGGAAATTCTTTGATCCTGGGAGTTCTCTTATATATCTACAGATCACTAGGAATGAGTCATGCAAAGCCCTTTTGGATTTAAGTTCTGGGATCAACTTAATTCCTCAAGAAATGTACAAGGCTTGGAACCTACCTCCATTAAAAAAAAGTAACATTCATTTAGAGTTGGCTGACTAGTCCATCACTGTCCCATTAGGACTAGTGGAGGACATGGTCACCACTGTTTGTGGATGGTCGTATCCAACCGATTTCCTAGTAATTCAAGTGAACAATAGTAAGGGGGACTTCCCAATCATAATGGGAAGAGCATGGCTAAGCAAAATTGATGCATGCCTAGGAATCCATGATCTTTCCTTGGAAATATCAAAGGAAAATATGTTTGGAAAGATCGAGAAGAAGAAATTTCCATGCATCACATACAGTGACACAGGGTGTAATTGCATGTAGAAGTCATGGTTTGTACAATATTTAACATTGCCTACATGCAATCAGTGTGCACAAGTGACTAATATGCAAAGATGCTTGTATTCAGCAGTCATAAGATAAGAAGGCACCCAGTGGCTGACAACTGATTAAGAGACTAGTTCAACTATATGCATGGAACCAACCGAGGGTTTGACTTGCGCTTACATCGATAGCATAGACACATTAGAGCAAGTCCATCACCAACTTCCAAGACTGGACATTGAAATTATCAATTGGGGGAAGTTGGAAATCCCTAATAAGTTTAAGCAGAAGCCCCTTGAGTTAAAACCATTGCTCATCGATATGGACTACATGTTTCTTAAGAATGAAAATTTGGTAATTATTAATGCTAAGCTCACTCCTCAACAAAAAGAGAGACTGCTAAAGGTAATAAATAAATGGTCAAAAGCCTTTGCTTGGTCATATCTTGAATTAATAAGAATAGGTCTTAGGATATGCCAACATAGAATTTACACCAACCCCTCCATGAAGCCTCGAAGACAACCATAAAGGCGACTTAACCCAAAGCTTAAGAAAGTGGTTAAGGAAGAAATCGAATAGCTTTTAAAAGCTGGGTTCATATACCCCATTGCTGATAGTGAATGGGTTAGTCCCGTAGTTATTATGCCTAAAAAAGAAGGTAAATGGAGGGTGTGCATAGATTTTAGGCTACTGAATATGGCAACATTCAAAGACCACTTTTTTTTGCCATTCGTCTATCAAGTCTTAGATACCATTGTAGGCATCGCTACTATAGTTTTCTGGATGGGTACAGTGGGTACAACTAAATACAAATAGTCCCAGAAGACCAAGCCAAGACTACGTTCACCAGTCCTTAGGGAACATTTTTATACAAAAAGATGTCGTTTGGCTTGTGCAATGCCCCTGCAACATTTCAATGATTAGTTCTAAGCATATTCCAGTAGCAGATAGGAAATGGTATGAAGGTCTTCATGGATGACTTCTCCACCTACAAAGCAAACTTCAATCAAGCCTTGGATCAGTTAGAGACAGTACTAAAATGATGCATAGAAACCAGTTTAAGGCTCAACTAGCATAAAATCCATTTAATGTTTCAAGAAGGTGTCATATTAGGGCATAAGATTTCGCAAAAAGGGATAGAGGTAGACCTCGAAAAGATCAAAGTTATCCAAGGAATTACTCGACAGCTTGAAACTGTAAAAGATATTCAATCATTTCTTGAACACATTGGCTATTATAGAAGATTCATTGAGAACTTTTCAAAGGCTGTAAAACCATTGGTTGAACTAACAAAAAAGGATGTACCTTTCGAATGGACTTGGGAATGCGAACTAGCTTTCCAAACTTTAAAAAAGAAGCTTGTAGAAACACCCATTCTACAAGCTCCTGACTGGTCCAGACCATTCCATATAATGACTGATGCATCCAACTATGTTTTAGGAGCCATACTTACATAGTTAGATGGCCCAAAACATCCTTATTATATCCATTATGCAAGTAGGAGTATTGTTGGTGCATAACTTAACTACACTAGAACAGAGAAAGAGTTAATCGCTATAGCGTTTGCACTAGAAAAATTTAGGCACTATGTATTGGGCTATAAGGTATTTATACACATGAATCATAGTGCAATATAGTTCCTAATGAATAAACCAATGATGAGCCCTCGCATTATATGATGGTTTGTAATCTTACAAGAGTTTGATCTTACGATGATTGATCGTAAAGGCACCGAGAATGTAGTTGTTGATCATTTATCTCAGTTGCGATGGGACAACAAAGAGGATGAGTATTCAATTTCTGATCATTTCCCTCATGAACTCCTCTTTGCAGGTGTAGTAACTAATCAATTGACTATGGAGACAAACTGGTATAGTAGTATTCTCACCTATCTCCTTACACAACAAACACCACAAGAGTTAGACGCTAAAAAGAAACAATAGTTTCTTCATCGAGCCAAGTATTTTATGGAAATCAATGGGCAACTTTATAAAGTATGTCCTGATGGCTTGGTTCAATGGCTTGTTCCTGATATAGATCAATTACAAGCTCTCTAAGATGCTCATGAGGGTCCTTGTGGGGGTCATTATGTCAGGAGAGGAACAACCATTAAAACCTTGCTTGTAGGATATTATTGGCCTACATTGTTTCAGGATGCCCATCATTTTGTCCAATCTTGTGAGTGCTATCAACATGATGAGGGAATGACTACTAGAATGGAGGGTCTGCAATAATGGATTTAACCTTTAGAACTCTTCAACATATGGGGAATTGATTTTATGGGGCCTATTACAACAATGTTCAATGGAAAAGCCTACATCGTTGTTGCCATTGACTACTTTACAAAATGGGCAGAAGCAGCCATTGTTAAGGATTGTACATCATTTACAGTTGCACGATTTTTTTAACAAAAAATCATAAACAAGTTTGGCATGCCTCGTGTAATTATTTTTGACAATGGCACACATTTTACAGGTGCAATGTTTCAGAAGCTAATGTAACGCTTAGGGGTTGAACACAAATTGACTACACCATACCACCCTAAAGAGAATGCTCAAGCCGAAGTCACCAATAGGGAGATTACAAAAATATTGACAAGAACTATTAGCAAATATAGGCAAGATTGGAGCACCAAACTGAACAATGCTCTTTGGGCATACTAATCCACATGGAAACTCCCTATAGGCTACTCTCCCTATGAGTTAGTGTATGGGAAACTTCGAACGCTTCCCATTCAAGCAGAACTCTGTACACTATCTATGGCATGTGATCTCAACCTTGACCTTGATTTAGAATAAAAAGAATAGTTAATGACCCTTAGCTTGCTAGATGAGAACCAATTAGCCACCCTATCATCTAACGAATTGCACAAGGCCTTCAATAAAAAATGTCATGACCTAAGGATTAGAAAACTTAAATATCAACTAGGAGATAAGGTTATCTATTGGAATCCCACACATGTGCCACAACGAACCAAATTTCAAATGCTGTGGAAAGGACCTTATGTCATTCATGCAACTTTTCCTTCAGGGGCCATGATGATTTACAAACTTAAGACCCTGGACAAGAAACTATTGGTTAACATCTAACAAACCAAACCTTTCAATGAGCCTAGGACAACCAGTACCAATGCTACCTCTGTTGGTGGACAACCTTGCTCCCTATTTCATATTGTCTCCTACCACCTTAGTTGTGGGGGAGACAGTCACCAATGCTAACTATTCAAAGCCCTCAGTTCCTTTTGTATTTTTTTACACATTTTTGTTTTGCAGATTTTTCAATTTTACTTATTTTTTGTCTTACACCATCATTCACATTTTTACTATTTCTTTGTTTGATTTACTGTTATTCATCTTACAATAAGTGCTCATGATGGTGGATTATATTATAATGATGTTGGTTGCTAATGTTTGGTTTTTTCCTTTGATTTTCAATGTTGGTACTAAGATATGGTTCATTTGATAAAATAGGTAATGATTCCACATCGTCCATTCATCCATTCAACTATGTGATCTCCCTTGGCTTGGAACTTTACTATCCCTTTCTCTAAATAAACTTGTTAATGAATTGGTGGCTTTGTATTCTTCAAACCAAGGAAGGACTCAATGGTTGAAAAGGGTGTGAATTCAAGGGGATTCAATGCACTTGTGCTAGCTATTCTCTTGGGTACTTGGATGCTTTTTATGGGTTTTTCGCCATTCCACCGATGATCAAACATCAGGAAGTTAAATGAATCAAATAAGTCTTTGTATGGTGTGGTTCTCATGCAAAAAAAATGTGGGAATTGAAAGCACACCCCTTAGACATAATAAAGAAATATGGGGTACAAGCACTAGTTATGGAACTGTAAAGACATGTTATCCATGCTTGAAGGTTTCCTCTAAATAAGGCCCTTTTTTGCTTCCTACTTATCCATCTTGCTCTCCTTGGAATGGTGGTGACTCTTTGGGGAAGCATTCTTGTTGCTTCAAGAGGATGGATTGGTCAAGTGTATTGATGCAAGATCACTGGATGTAGTTGGTTTAAGTTCAGATTTGGAATGAGTTTTACTTAGTTACCTTAACCATAAAATACACAAGGGACTTTACACAACCTTGCTCTTGGGATTCCATTCCATCTTCTTCTCTCCATCTTTCTTCCCATTTTCCACCTCATTATTGATTTTATCATTAGTCTAGATCTTCGTTGATGCATTGTTTTTTCCTTGGTAAATTATTGTGGGTAAGCTTTTAATTGTTTCCTAGTGCCTACGGACTCTTTGGTTTGTGGGTTTTTTAGGGCATAAAAGGCATCAACCTGCTTTGGGAAGGACCCATTGACATTCCTTTATGGTGCAATTGTTAAATTCTTTTCCTTAAACATTTCTTGCAATTAGAAATTTCTCATTTCATCCCCTTCCATGACATCCATTTTATTGGCGTCGTTGTTGTTATTTTTCCCATATTTCTTGTTCCTTCTATTTTTTTCCATCTTATTGCTACCAAAGGTTCACTCTTAGTCATGGGGGCCCTATCACAAATTTTTCCATTCTACTAATTGTTTCACCCGTACACCTTAGGTAGTCCCCAGTAATAAACCTCTAACCCAGTATTTGCCATACCCACAACCCAGCCAATGTGCTTCATATTAAGGCAAGGTATCAATTGCATGATGGCCTATCTATCCTTGCTAATTCGTGACTGTGTTGTATGTGTAGATGGCGATCATATGAACAATGGATTGGGCTAGGAGGGAGCACTCATGATGGACTAGAGCTGGAGCATTTACGAAAGGAACAAGCTTGGTCACGTGGATATGGATAAACAATGGAAGGCACAATCTTGGTATCTACAGCAACATGCCTCATCTTCTTTTCTCTCACTCTAAGCTATCAAATAAGAGTTTTGATGTCATTTATGTATAGTGTTCACCACCATGGCTATGAACACCAATGTTGTAATGTGTTGTTGATCCATTCACCGGGCACTTTAAGTCTATCATCTCGTTCCACCGTCAATGTCATTTAGTTAATAATCCCATACATTTCCAATATTTTGTAAGAAACTTGAGGATGAGTTCTCATTCAGTCATGGGGGTATGATGAACTGCGATATCGGGACCACGATATTGCATCCGTGATATCGGATCTACGATATCGGAGCCTTCCAGACGATATCAAGCATTTGATATTGAGACCTGCCTCATTGCCTATAAATAAGAGGAGGGTGCTTTTGGTTTGACAATAGATTAGTTAGTCCCTTACCGAAACTCTTGCCTTCTCTCCCTCTCAGAGTTAGAATTATTTTTGCATGCCCACAGTAGGAGTCATAAAGTGAACGGATCTTTATTCAAGCATTGTGTACCTGAGCACACCTTGTGTACGACAATAAAGATGAACTTTCTAATAAACCTTGTAGCATTCAGAATAGATTAATTAATGTTAATTACTATTACTTAATGCTTTCCTTAGTTAATTAATGTTCTCTCTCTCTTACCTTACAACTCTCCTAAGTAAGCACACTTAGTATGACCACTTCAAGCATGCGTGTAANATAAACCTTGTAGCATTCAGAATAGATTAATTAATGTTAATTACTATTACTTAATGCTTTCCTTAGTTAATTAATGTTCTCTCTCTCTTACCTTACAACTCTCCTAAGTAAGCACACTTAGTATGACCACTTCAAGCATGCGTGTAATGCTTGGTAACCCAGTAACAATTAGTGCTTGATAATCCCAGTAGTGTTGCACTGGTTCTGGATGTGTACGACAAGTGAGAACGGACGCTGGTGTTAGGACTAGTTAAAGCACAGTTGAGTAGTTAAATCAAATTAGTTACTTAGTTATCTCTCTCCTCNTCTCAAGCTTACTTAACCATACAATTGTGCTATACAAGTAAGCTTGGGAAGACAACGATTGACTAACCTGTCCTTGTTCCACAAAAGCGCATAAGCACTTGGTCCTTGGAATTTGACCGGATTATGTGTGTACGTTCGTATTCATATGGTTGAGTGCAGGGATACCTCACTGCTTATCATTAATTAAATGCATTAAAGTAAATTGCATGAATAATAAATGCATTAAGTAAACATTAGGCTAAGTCCAAGTGCTACAAGATTTATGAAGAAAGCTTGTCTTTATTGTTGGTCACACTGAGGTGCTCAAGTACATCCATGCTCGAAAAAGATTCATACACTTCTCACTCCTACTATGGGCACTTAGAAAATATTCTAACTCTCAAACGAACAAACTGCAAGAACTTTGCTATGCTACTAATGAATGGATGCCATAAATGCAGTTGGTGAGTATGTATTTATAGGCAAGATAGAATGCTATGTTGACGAGTACTTGTAGACATAGTAAACCCTATGTTGATGGGATCATGTTGATAGGATCCCATTGATGTAGCCAGCGTATGACTCCTTACCAAGAAATGACCATGATCCAAGGATGAACTATGAGTGATGATCTAGGATGAATCATGAACCATCATTAGAAATGTACCATGTCCAAGATGAACTATTCTTATGAATTAAGTTATGATTTAGGATAAATCATGACATATAGAGATACCTACAGGGTTTCATAATAGAAGAAGGTCCTTATCCTCTACTTATCCTTGAAATTGCATCTTCCAATTCAATTTTTTTAATAATCATAAGTGGAGACTAGGTCTTGATATTTGATCATTAGTTATGGTGTTTAGCCATGGGTTGTGGTTAGCTTGTTGCTAGATCATGATATCCTACCACTAGTCATAGTCCTATAAATACATAGGAAAAAAGATTACTACGAAATAATAAGTTAACCATTGTCCTTAAAAATTTTAGAAGGGGCTTCCCATGAGTTATTGTAAGGTTGTGATCAACTGTCATGTCATGATAAGGTCGTGATTTTACAAGAAAATAAAAAGTAATAGAATCCTGAAATTTGAACAATAATTGGACAAAGTTTATCTTTCTAACCTCACATGCAAGACTTAAAACAATATATATGACCTATGAACATATTAATGTAAGTTTGACTTATGTGGAAAATAGCAAACACATCTCTAATTTTTCCTATTTGTGAAACATGCAAAAAAAAAAAAAAAACCATACAAACATAAAAAAATCTCTTAATTCTCACTCAAATGACCTTCCATACATCAAGAAACTAAAATTAAACATGAGAGAATACTTCTTAGAAGCATTAGATGCTTATAGCATGACATTACAAGGATGGGTGTAAAACCCTACTTGAACCTTAAGTAAGTGATGAGTGGCGAGGTACCCCTACACTCAACCATATGAATACAAGTGTGTATGCACGGTTTGGTCGAACTCTGCAAACGGACTAGTTATGGTATCTAGATAGTTACGGGTTGATCGTAGATCGTTGTCTTCCCACCTAGACTAGTATTCACTTATCATGTATGGTTTACTTTAGAGTGAGGTGTATGATATGATTTCTAACACTAGGCTACTCCTAAAGACAATGGAAAATATTCTTGATTAAACTAATAAGCAATAGGAAATGAAGTCTAAGCTAGCCTAAGTGCAATGAGCATCTATCCTTAATCATCTGTACTTATCTTGGACCTCATGTACTAGTTCTGGGATTACCAAGTGCACATTATTTAAGCACTTCTAAATACGCTATTGGGTTACCAAGTATTTACACTTCAATGTTCATGATTAAGTCGTACTCATTCCGCATTTAATCAATAGGAATAGTAAATGATGATAAAAAAATATTAACTAAGAAAATAATAAATAATAATAACAATTAAACAATTAAAAGAACTAAGTGAATGCTGCAATGATGGAGTAATCTTGATATTTATTGCCGATCATGTGCATGTCCAAGTACGTCACACTCAACCAAAGGTTTCATACAATTACAATCATCACACTGTGGGCATGCACTGGGGAAAGAATTAAAATGAATTGAAAACTAACAAAAATATCCTACTCTAACACTAACTTTCTCCCCTTTTTCTATGTGCCCAAGTGTGGTATTTATAGGTCCACACAGGAATCACGATATTGTGTATATAATATTGCTACTCAGGTTGTGATATCATGTACTTGATATCAAGGATTCGATATTGAGGATCTGATATTGGGGCCTAGCAAATCATGATTCATCATACCCCCATGACTAAATAATAGCTCGTCCTCAAGTTAAACAAAATGAAAATGAGTCCAATTGATTACAAAATGGATAGGTATGCAATTATTGACTAACTAGAAATTATTCATGCTGTAGTGTGGGATTGAAAAAAAAAATTGGGACATAGACATAAAATTTACAAAAATAAAATTTGTTGGAACTCATGTGGTTCTTGGTGGTGGTGGCTCCTCCATGGGTCTCTTCCCTTTATCTTATGCTCCAATTTTTGGAAATGGATGTCTCTGAAGGAGTGCTTGAAGCTTTTCTTCTTTGGTGCAGGGATCTTGTGCTGTCCATGCTAATGCTCCAATGTTTGATGGAGTCAGCACCTCCCACGGGCACGGCAGTTACAGGAACATCTAATTGGCCTTCACATACCAGGCCGCAAACAACCATTGTTCCTCTTCATAGGCTCTGGCTTTTTCTTTGTATTCTTGGTAGTCCATAAGCCATTAAGCCAAATCCATTGCGACATCCTTTTATCCTTGGTAGCTAGCCTTGACTACCTCTAATTCAGAATTTGCCACTTCTAATTTCTGCAGCATTTTCTTATGTTCAATAAATTCTATTTCATACTTTGTGTAGGTGGTTCCTACTTGCTTTTCCAATTCTATTCTTGGGTGTCTTGCTATCGACATGGCTAGATTGGTATCCCACAGATTTGCCAACTCCATGTACTCCATAAGATCTTGTATCTGTAGGTCCTGAAGTTTTAGTTATGCTTGGTGGGCGAAGGCATAAGTATCCAATATGACTCGCCAATTAGTTTTTTGAGCACTGAGTGTGTTAATATGAGCCTTGGCCATATGGATTTCTTTTTCAATCACTTATTTGTACATCCCCACCTAATCCCTAAAATGTTCTTTAAGCTTTTCATGGTGCTTGACCTCATTTTTCCATACGCTTATTTCAATTGGCATCTTCTGACAAATTGCATGTACCTCCTCCATTGAGAGGGTTCTATTTGCTCTAGCCAAGTAATTCATATCCTAGTTGACCCATATTAATTATTCTCACAATTGCTAAAAATTTTCCTCAAGAATATTCTTCTATTTTTCTACTATGGTCAACCAGAGATTTTCGGTGGCGAGCTATTTATTTTTCTCTTGTAAGGCCTTTAGTGCTTTGGCATGTGCATATGTTTGAGCTTGTGCCTTGGAGGCATCCTAATCAGCCTTCTCTTTTTCCTTTGCCATTCTTTTATTCTCCTTTAGCAATTTATTCAGTTGCTCTATCTAGAAGGATTCTAGTTGGTCTGCAGAGATGAATTGGGACAGATCCTGCTATGTAGCCTGTAGGGTGACGAGATTTTCTTAGAGTCTTCCTAACTCCTCCTCTGCATACTCAGCCCTAACCTCTATCATGACCAGCTTCCCTTTTGTGGAGATGAGGTCTGACCGAGTTGTTGAGACATCTTAAGGTATGTCAAATAGGAATGTCATCACTTGTCCTATCTATAGCAACCGATCTAGAACATCCTCATGCTCCGTAGGAATCATCAAGGGACCGGCCAAAGTTTGACCATCACATGCTTCAATAAAATCTACTGGTGTCACAACAGGGACATTAAATGATTCTTTTATACGATCTATAACCACTTCTACAGCTCCTATTGCATCTTAGTGCTACATGGCCACTACTGTGGTGCCTTCACCAGTTTCTAATTACACCTAAAAAGATGCAGCATCCCCAGAGATCTATTATGACCAATGTGATTCCCCTCCTCCTATTTGAATAGATACCTTGCCCCATGCGTGATCAATTGAGACCGTGGGTTCTACGGCATCATTAATGACGCTAAAGAGATTGGCCTCATCACAACTTCCCCAACTAAGCCTTGAGATGACTCATTGATGGTCAATAGTCCTATGGTAGCAGTGGTGGCTAATCTTACTGGCTTGTAAGTTGTGTGCTGGGCCCTGCTTCTTGTTCCTACTTAGGCTTCAATGTCTCACCAACACTTTTTCTTGGGGTTGGTGGCTTTAGTAATTTAATAAATGAAGCATTTTGGGCTTTTCTAGGAATATCATTGGTGTACCCCAGAATTCCAGCACATCAACATAGCTTCCTAATGAGATAGGGGAAGGGCAATGTGAACTTCCCCATCTTACGTTCTACAAAATGCCTCAAAATTTCTGTAAGATATAGATGTAGTGGGTTGGCATTAACCTTGCCCATCAAGATGGCACTTCCTCTAGTCGCATATTTGAAAATTTTGTTTAAAACTTTTGTTGGGAAAATGTGATATGTGCTAATTTTGAAGTAGATTCTCTCTTCAAGTGTTAGCTCTCCATATGCTTTGTCTTTCTTGTCATACGTCCTTTTCAACCAAATATTTTGCGCATTAGCATTGGAACAAGTGGACAAGTGAGCAACTTTTGGCCTTGTATTTGAAAAATTTAGGACTTCTGAAATGGTTTTGGTAGAGAAATCTACAAGGATACCACCAATATCAATGGTGGTACCTTCTTCTTTGTTATGCCAGAAGTGGTATGTCTCTCCTAGGTACCAATTACCACTTTCAGAGAGAATAGGCCATAGTGGAGACCCCTTAAGTTGGTCCCTGACTGCTTCAAGAGCAAACTCAGTGAAAGATCCAAAGTTAAGTTCCACAATCATAGCTACTAATGTGGACCTTTCATGAATCACCAGAACACATTCCGAAGATAACGTGAGATGTTGTCCTTATTCAGGTGCTCCATCGTCTCCACCTTCAGCATGTCCCAATTGCACAGTAACAGGAGGTTCTTGATGGATGCTGAATGATTGTGCCTCCTATTTTATATGTTCCTTGAGAGACATTTGGCCTCTACCTCTTCTTGGCTATTTGGATGCAACCTGAGAGGTCCTGAAACACCACAAAAGTTTGGCCTAACACTTTCAAATAAGATTAAAGCTAAGTCATGCAGCTACCCAAGCATGAGTACAGCATGACCAAACTTGGAGGCCTCTGAAACAACCTCCAATGGTTCACGATCCAATAGGAAAGGTCCCCCTAGGGCCCATGGGTAGCTTTATCAACTTTCAGCATTCAGAATGAAAAGTTTCAAGCTCAAAATGCATGGTTTTGGCTAAGTATAATTTGGTTACTGTTCTTATGCTACTCAGCGTAAGGTTCAGCGTCACCAACTTTTGGAGCCCCAAAACTGAGTTAGAATAGGCTAAAATCAAGCACAAGGATCCCCCATGACCTTAACCAAGGTTCCTAGTAGCTCCTAGCCTCTAGAAAATCAAGATTTGGGCCTCAAATATGCCATTTTAACTTGGTGACGTTGGGGTTACTGTTTTTATGCTGCTCAGCGTAAGGCTCAACGTCACCAACTTTTGGAGCCCTAAAACTGAGTCAAAATAGGCTAAAATCAAGCACAGGGACCCCCCCATGACCTTCACAAAGGTACCTAGTAGCTCCCAACCTCTAGAAAATCAAGATTTGGGTCTCAAATATGCTATTTTGACTTGGTGACGCTGGGGTTACTGTTCTTACGCTGCTCAGCGTCACCAACTTTTGGAGCCCCAAAATTGAGTCAAATTAGGCTAAAATAAGGCACAAGGACCCCCCATGACCTTCACAAGGTCCCTAGTAGGTCCCAACCTCTAGAAAATCAAAATTTTGGCCTCAAATATGCCATTTTAACTTGGTGATGTTGGGGTTATTATTCAGACGCTGCACAGCGTAAGACTCAGCGTCACCAACTCAAACAGGGCCAAAATGACATCTAAATTAGCCCAAATTTGGCACACAAAACCATCATGACCTATGGCATGCAAATCCACTCTGAAAATGGGTCTCATAGGTCAAAAATGGGTTCAAAATGCACTATTTTCAGGTCATACACTGTTAGTCACGTTGACATGCTTCCAGCAGCGTAAGCCCAGCGTAAACACTTTCATACGCTGGACGCTAGATGCTGGAAGCTAGACGCTGATGCCAGGACACACTGCAGACATACTAGAGCTAGATCCATGCATGTTGAAGGCCTTGAAGAAGCAAAAATAGCATAGATCTGCAGATCCAGAGGCCAGACATCCAGATCCATTCTTGTACTTTAACATTCTTTGTACATTTTGCATTTTTCAGCGTATCAAGCTCTTACGCTGTGGATTACACATATCAGTGTAAGATATCTTGGTCATGTTGCATGCTGTACATTGTAACATTTCATGCATCTGGTCAACGCACACACCTATCACCCGATCCAAAGTTTGCTCACCTCGCAGCCACTAATCTTCTCCCAGATCCGAATCTCACGCCTAAAATCCTATAAATCTTCTATTTTTCCACTAGATTAGGGTTTGAAAAATTTGAATCGGACACACTTAGGAGATCTGGGTATCAATCTCATATGCTGGGCTTCATACAGATTGGATGCTGTACACCTGCAATCCAAAACCTACATCTTCCCAGCACCTGCTCTCATCCATCGGGGCTAAACGTTCACCTTGCGACCAAACCGCAACTACATTTTGACTAGTGCATATTCTAATTGTTTATCAATACAAATAGTTTGCATTATTGCCCAGATTCTTACAGTTTGCATTATTATTCTTGTTCACATTTTTTGCTATTTTCATCATTTATCATTTAAACAGTTTACATTCTTTTTCATTTGTTTATGTTCAGTTTTTTTTGCATTTTTTTACGTATAACCCAACGTACCACGATTGCGTATGTTTGGGGAAGTCCTCGTTTGATCTGCGTGCAGACCATTCAAGGCACTCTACCTTCGTTAATTTCCAACTTGCCCTCAGGTGAAGGCAGGGTCTTACTATTTCATCCGTAGATCTCTCGGTGTCCATTTATTCTAGCCTCTCACCGATGATTTCGGACAGTATAGTAAAATGGCACTAGAAGGAGGGTCATTTCTTTGTTAGATCCACCTCTTAGCATCCTAGATCCAATGTTTGCACGTTGCTATGATTGTCAGCGTTCTTACGTTGCCTTGTTCCTAGCGTTTAGGTGTTGTTTCCTGCTATTAAATTCTGTTATCCAGTCCAGACACTGTGCCTTAGTTTCAGACGTTGCAATTTACTCACCCTATAGTTTACTCATACTGCAGATGCTCATGCTGCATTTGAAATGCTGTTGTACGTTATTCAACACTTAGCCATATTTTCTCTCTTCAACACACACTGCAGTTTACTCACGCTGTAGTTTACTCACACGGCAGTTTACTCACGCTACAGTTTACTCACGCGGTAGTTTACTCACGACGCAGTTTACTCACGCGACAGTTTACTCATGTGATAGTTTACTCATGCTACAGTTCACTCATGCTGCAGCTTACTCACGCTATAGTTTACTCACGCTGCGGTTTACTCACATGACAATTTAGTCACGCGACATTTTACTCATGTGGCAATTTACTCACGCAGCAGTTTACACGTGGCAGGTTACTCATGCTGTAGTTTACTCACGTGGTAGTTTACTCACGTTGCAGTTTACTCACGTGATAGTTTACTCATGTGGTAGTTTACTCACGCAACAATTTACTCACATGGTAGTTACTCACGTGGCAATTTACTCACGCTGCAGTTTAGTCACGCGGCAGTTTAGTCATGGGGTAGTTTACTCACGGGGTAGTTTACTCATGCTGCAGTTTACTCATGTGGTAGTTTACTCACATTGCAGTTCACTCACGCTGTAGTTGAAATGCTATTATACATTGTTCAACACTTAGCCATATTTTCTCATGCTACACACTTAGCCCAAAACACACTCAGCACTTGTTAGCCACCCTGTACGCTACCTCATCACACATCACCATGGAGTCATCTCAGAACTCTAATGCACACACCTTCGTAATCCTTACACAGGAATAGTACAACTTTATCTATGTGAAGATTCAGGCCAACCTTCCCCTTGACACCATAGAATAGGAGGCAAAATGAAACTTCGAGCGCATATACATGGGAGGTCATGAATTCGTCCCCTCTATATATGACATCATCCTCCTTTCTGAGCCTCACCATCGACTCATCTCCTAGCTCCTTCTGGCAAGGAGCCAAAACACACGGTGACCCATTGAGGAGCCCCAAAACCAACATGATATAGATGACTTCGAGGCACAATTTGAACTTGAGGATTCATACCACACCCTCACTCTCGATGCCTACGTGAACCCATCATTCCACCCTTGCATGGGATAGATGACCACTCACCAAGTGCCAACAAACACACAAGTACCAGTGTCCTGACATGGACTACCCATGTCCACGTCCACCCAGTACATGCCACCAGTGTAAACACATGGGGCCACTTTCGTTACATCAGCCCCACACATTCAGGAACCACAGTCCTTGTTCAACAACCCACTTACTTCAGCACGCTACACCCTGCAATCCCAACTCCAAACGTTGCTCCATAGCAGAAACTGATGACACAATCTCCCCAACCAACTAATCTGCCTACTGCTCAAGAGTGGGTAGAAGCAAAATAATGGTTGCAAGCGTTAGCTAATGAGGTAAAGCACCTTAAAACTGCCAACACCGAAGTAGTTAAAATACTGGACTTTACCATGATGATCCAATTAACTCTTCAATGCCACCATTAGCTTTACCCAAGGGAATCACACTACCCCAGTTAACCAAGTATAACGGGAAGGGAGATCTAAATGCTCACTTGGTAACGTTCTGATCAGAGATCCTATTGCTTCAAGCTTGGCCCCACGCAATCTTGCGTGTGTTCACTATGTCCTTAACGGATGTAGCCTTAGACTGGTACCGAGTCCTACCATGTAACTCCATATCCTCTCTTGAGGATCTGTTACACTAGTTCGTTACTAGGTTTAAGTACAACCTGAAGCTTGAAGCAACACCAGACACTCTGATATAGGTGAAACAAGCACCACTTGAGCCTGTGCAGAAGTTCATCCAATGATGGAGTGCAGCCCTTAACAAACTTCATGAGCCTATCCTTGAAACATATTTTCTTACAATTCTGAAGGGAGAAGTGAATGACTTTGTTAAGTCAAAGCTGTACTAACTAAGCGCTCAAACATTGAGCCAAGCATTCACACAGATCAAGAACATAGAACAAGCTACACAAACCAGCAATGATCCCCCCTATGTGGCTTACAAGAACCAACACATTGCCAAACAAAAGACAACAACGAAAACTGTAGCCGCAAGCACAAAAACAACAAACACTAGTACTAAACCACCTACAATGACAGGGGCCACCCCAAGGCCCAACTTTTGACACAAGGATCGCTCTAAGGATACATCGCTACCCACGTGACCCTCTGAACTACTAGAGCAACTCCTCAAAATCGAGCAAATCCAATACAAACATGTAGTGGAGAATGCTTGCCGACGACACGACAGGTACTACTAGCAACTGAGGAACCCCACCTTAGCAGCACCAAATGAGCCCCGGTTCCGTGACATTTCAAGTTAGACCAATTCTCTCACTACCACTAGATGTCTGGTCACAATACCGACAACTGCCGTGCCTTACAGGATGATCTTCAGACAATGATAGAATGGGGCCAACTCAACGTCAACACCCTGAGTCAACCTAGCATAGATGAGGCCTCCTATTTCATAAACTCCATTAGCATAGGAAGCAAACCAAAACCTGTGCGGCAACCTTTCGTGATTCGTATGCCTCTCAGCAAGGCAACGATCCGCTCCACCTCCATGAGCAAGAGGCCTCCCATTGTCATCGAGGTGCAACCTCGAGCACCTGCAAAACCTTTCATGGTTAAAGTACCACTACACTTGACCGCTAAGACGTTAAACTAGCATGATGCACTGACCACAACCGCAAAGTAATCTTTCATCATCAAGGTGCCACAACAAGCTAGTTAAACACCAATGACTCCTCCCAAACTACCATTTTTCATAAAGGTGCCACCATGCGATGGCCCCTCACCTACCTAGAGCCCAAACGTAGGCAACGTCTCAATCTCTTCTTCCTCAAGAGTCATCCTTGCCAACAACATGGGTAAGCCTACTAAATGACAGCAGAAGAAGACAAACGAACAATAAACATCATCCACAGCTGAAACAAAAGCCACACTAAGCAAGCAATAATTGAATGCTGGGGCCCCTGCCCCTAATCTCAAGCAAACCAGGCCCAAGCCCTCTATGCAAGAGGCCCATCCCTCAACCCATACAAAGGAAGCCAAAGCCAACACAATGACCAACAACACAGACTTCGTAGTTGCATTAGCCTAGGTAAAACAAATGCTCAAATAGAAGAACACAATCATGAGCTTGTACGACTTGGTCATGACATCATTGGCTCATCACGAAGCCTTAGCACAAATGTTAGCATCCATTCCTGTTACAGAGGACATCCCTGCTAACATGGAATCCATCTATGCAACGATTTCACAACACACACCACAAGGATTGGGTTCAAACACCTTAGCCTTCTGCGACGATGCAGTTAAAGTCAACTCGAAACGAGGGGAGGTCACAACAGCTCCATTGTCGATTAGCGTACGTGTTGGGCAATGTACCAATTGTAGAGTGCATGTTGATGATGGTGCGGCAAAAAATGTAGCTTTATACTTCATCATCAACAAACTAGGCATGGCAGACAAGATCATGCCAACAAAAACCATGTGTTTAAAATCCTTCAACGGATCATGTATCATAGTTAAGGGCACAATCAACTTAGCCTTTATGGCAAGAGAATAATTCCCCACCAGCGTGAAGTTCACTGTCATCGAAGAGATGCCAGGTTTCAACATGATTCTTGGTAGACCTTGGCTAGCCCAACAATGGGCCGTTTCCTCACCAATACATCAAGAAATCTTCCTTCCATACAAAGGTGTAGAAGTCATCATACATAGCGATAACACTCCCTTTCAAGCCATCCACAACATAGACATGTCACAAGTCTTGAAAGAAGAGTCTCTTGATGGAACACCCATGACAACAAACACAACACTTAGAGCTAAAACGCCTAAACGAGTGGTAAAAATCGAAAGCCTCCCAGAGCAACCGAAACCCAACACACCTCCTAGACCATATCCGGCTAGGAAACAACCACACGATCAAGGCTCCCCTGTGGCCAAAAACACGTTTGATGCTTGCCCACTCTTCATCTTTTTTCATTGTGCATACGTCACCTTAGTTTGCATTGTACTAGCTTACGCGTTTGCATGCAGCCCGAAAAGGCCTTAAACTAGCCTGTGGCCCGAAAAGGCCTTAAAGTAACACACGGCCTAGAAAGGCCCTAAACTATCACTTTTAGCATTATTTTCTATTTTTCTTATGCATTTAGGTTCTGTTTTTAGCAGTTAATACTTTACATTGTATCCTCTAGTTTCTTCTTTTGCAGGATCACCTAGACGTACGTGCATGCATCCACACATTGTCCTGGCATCATGACGATAAACTGATACCACAGATTCGTCCTGGCATCATGACGATAAAATGATACCACAGATTCGTCCTGGCATCATGATGATAAACTGATACCACAGATTCGTTTTGGCATCATGATGATAAATTGATACCATAGATTCATCCTGGCATCATGACGATAAACTGATACCAAGATTCGTCCTAGCATCATGACGATAGACTTATACCATAGAACGGTCCTGGCATCATGATGATAAACTGATACCACAGAATGGTCTTGGCATCATGACCTAAAAATGATACCACAGATCATCTAGGATGACAATAAACTACCACATTCTCATCTGCCAGAGTCCGCTAAGACTATAAACTAGCTTGCCTCTTCATAGTCCGCCACGACTATAAACTAGCATTGCACTGTCCGCTACGATGCTAAACTAGCAACATCTAATGGGTTAGGACGTAAAACTAACCCCTGATAGTCTGCCAAGACTATAAACTAGCAACTTCTACACTGGCCTACTAATCTATTGCTGAAATCAAATGCCATGTCTTCATCAACCTGCTGCATGAATTCATCACATGGACTCTGACAACATTGCTGCTGCTCAATTTTGTTTGCCTGCGGTCGCACGCAGTGTCTCCATCCCATCGATTGCATCCATGTTTAAAGTATTAAGCTAACTCATTCAATCGTTGTTTTCTTGTCTTCTTGAAGTTGTGTTTGCAGGATGACACCCAGAGGTGTTCGTATGCGGATGCACTTCATTACGACGACGAGGTACCACATTGTTCTTGATGCATGTAACTAGGTTAATCAAATCGCTCACAAGTACATTCCCAGTTTCCCCAAACATCCATTATTCCCTAACATGTTCTCTCTACCCTGTTCAGTTACATTTCCTAGATACATCCCAGTCATCCCAAAACTTTGAACACATGGTTGCACACTGTAACTCTCCAGGCAGTTGCAAGACACAACACAACACATGAAACAGATACAAGCACACGAGCATGAGTATAACATTCAAAGAGAGCTCTGTCAAATATATATATATATAAATCAAAGAGCAAAATCCATCACAAGACCCTTGACACTTTCGATACAAGCCCCAGGCGAGAAGGTATTTGTCTTGGAAGAAAACACCCGTGTCTCAAACAATCATGTTGCATCCCATCGCATGGCTTTGGCTATTGAACGACGGGTTCCCTTTGACAATCAAAAAGGGTCCTATATCTCCAAAGAATGCACCACCTCACCGCGTGGCTTTGGTTGTGACAACGAGTTCTCTTAAATAGGATACAAGAGTCTCGTTCCTCCAAAGGACGCACATCTCATGCCTTGGTTCCAAGTCCGCTAGATACTGGCTATTGACAAGGACCAACATGATGTGTTCACACAAGAGCATTCCTCTTCCCATAGTTACAAACCCTCTCCCTATACATCTCAAAGCCTCATTTCCCGATCCCATGTACTTCTGATCACAGTGCGATGACATCTGGCCAAGTGCCAAAGAACAATGCTTGATACCCAGTTGCTTATGGTGTTTTGTACTTCTTTGTCGATGCCTATTGGGTAGATTTCTTTAGGCATCAACAAAGAGGGGCCAATGAAACACCATAAAATTTTGGCCCAGCACTTTCAAATAAGATTCAAGTTAAGTCATACGGCTACCCAAGCATGAGTACAGCATGACCAAATTTAGAGGCCTCCGAAATAGCCCCCGATGGTTCATGATTCAATAGGAAAGGTCCCCTTGGGATCCACGGGTAGTTGCATCAACTTCTGGCATTTAGAATCAAATGTTTTGGGCTCAAAATGCTTGGTTTTGGCTAAGTATAATTTGGTTACTGTTCTTACGCTGCTCAGCGTAAGGCTCAGCATCACCAATTTTTGGAGCCCTAAAACTAAGTTAGAAAAGGTTGAAATTGAGCATAGGGATCCCCATGACCTTCACCAAGGTCCCTAGCATCTCCCAGCCTCCAGAAAATCAAGATTTGGGTCTCAAATATGCCATTTTGACTTGGTGACGCTGGGGTTACTGTTCTTATGCTGCTCAGCGTAAGGCTTAGCGTCACCAACTTTTGGAGCCCCGAAACTAAGTCAAAATAGGATGAAATCGAGCACAGAGACTCCCCATGACCTTCACCAAGGTCCCCAGTGGGTTCCAGCCTCCAGAAAATCAAAATTTAGGTCTCAAATATGCCATTTTGACTTGGTGATGCTGGGGTTATTTTTTAGACGTTGCACAGCGTAAGGCTTAGCGTCACCAACTAAAATAGAGCCAAAACGAAATCCAAATCAGCCCAAATTTGGCACACAAAACCCTCATGAATCATGGCATGCAGATCCACTCCAAAAATGGGTCTCATAGGTCAAAAATGGGTTCAAAATGTGCTATTTTTAGGTCATACGCTGTTAATCACGCTGACATGCTTCCAGCAGCGTAAGCCCAGTGTAAACACTTTCATACGCTGGATGCTAGATACCGGACGCCAGATGCTGATGCCAAGACACACTGCAAACACACCAGAGCTAGATCCATGCATGCTGAAGGCCTTGGTGGAGAAAAAATAGCATAGATCTGTAGATTTGGAGGCCAGACATCCAGATCCATTATTGTACTTTAATATTCTTTGTACATTTTGCATTTTTCAACGTATCAAGATCTTACGCTTTGGATTACACATGTCAGCATAAGAGATCTTGGTCATGCTGCATGCTATTCATTGTAACATTTCATGCATCCAATCAACGCACACACCTATCACCTGATCCGAAGTTTGCTCACCCTGCAGCCACTGATCTTCTCCTAGATCCGAATCTCACGCCTAAAATCCTATAAATCTCCTATTTTTCCACTAGATCAGGGTTTGAAAAATTTGAATTGGACACACTTAGGAGATCTAGGCATCAATCTCATATGTTGGGCTTCATACAGACTAGATGCTGTACACCTACAATCCAAAACCTGCATCTTCCCAGCACCTGCTCTCATCCATTGGGGCTAAACGTCTACCTTGCGACCAAACCGCAACTGCTCGTCCATTGGGGCTAAACGTCTGCCTTCCCAGCACCTGCTCTCATCCATTGGTGCACATTCTAATTATTTATCAATACAAATGGTTTTCATTATTACCCAGATTCTTACAGTTTACATTATTATTCCTATTCACATTTTTTGCTATTTTCATCATTTATCATTTAAATAGTTTACATTCTTTTTCATTTGTTTACATTCAGTTTTTTTTGCATTTGTTTACGTATAACCCAACGTACTGCGATTGCATACGTTCAGGGAAGTCCTTGTTTAATCTGTGTGTGGACCATTCAAGGCACTATGCCTTCGTTAATTTCCAGCTTTTCCTCAGGCAAAGGAAGGGTCTTACTTTTTCATCCGTAGATCTCTCAGTGTCCGTTTATTCCAGCCTCTCATCGATGATTTCGGACGGTACAGGTCCTTCTTGCTGTTCTCATTTAGGGACCATCTACAATCACACGAGATGACTATTAGTAAGGTTATTTACAAGATTTGATTTATACCTTACTCTTTACCTGAATAGATACATTTCTTGCTTAGTGTGATTTAGAGTTAGAGATTTCCATAAAAATTCCCCTACAGGTTTTGATATTGGGCCCCATCTTGATTCCAAAAAATAATTTTCATGGTCTGGGTAAAGAGATAAAATTAATTTGGCAACCATTTCTAACAATTTTAAGGTCACTTACCCTTATGATATCCTTTGGGCAATGATGAATTTTAAAAAACTACATGCAAATTGGAACGTACCCTTCCCCCACGACTAAGTTAAACACTATGGGTTTAAGCAGGTTCAATTGGAATGAGAATCAGAGCGTTAATGAGAAAGTTATGGATGTTTGAATGGCGGGTGTGCAAGCTCGATAATTCATGGAAGAAAATTTCAATAATTTCCCTTGCATGAAAAGTGAAGAATGACGTTGATGTGCACCAGGGGGGTGGGGTCCATATATATAGTATTTATAGATGCGATATCGCATACCTGATAGTGGGGACTCGATATTGCGTCAGACCTAATATCAAGAACCCAATATCGTGTCCTTTTGAAAATAAGGTACTTGGAAAAGTTGATGAATTTTTGAATTTCCAAGGTAAAAAACGAAGGATTTAAGGTTGAATTAAAAGATCTAGGGTAACGTCGAAGAGACCTAAGGCATCAAAAGTGTAATGAAGTCGAATTTGTTAATGAAATTCATGAATAGGATGAGGAAAAAGGACATGTTGTGGTGCATAGGAACGTTGGAATTTAAAATAATGATAAAGGGAAAGATAATTGTAACAATGAAATACTTGGAGGATGTAAGATGATGTGGTGATGTGCAAAGAGTGCAAATTACAAAAGTTACGCAAGTGGGTCCTCCCCAAAGCAGGTTCCTACCTATCATGCCCTTATGTAACCACACCTTAAAAATTTCCGTAGGCACTGAAAGGGTTAAATGTAAGCCACACCAGTTCCACAAAGCACACACATGTAGATACCATCATGATGAGGTATGAGTTCAATGCTACACAATACACGAGTCACAAATACATGGACAGCGAGATGAGGCAAATTGTAGAAGGGATTACAGAGATCGGGACATAAGGTAACTGACCCAGGGCATAATGAATCTTGAGTGTAGGGCATGATTAATATGTCATTAGCCTATCGCTCCAAAATCAAGAGCAAGTCCATTTCTCCAATCAATGACATTGCATTGTTTCATCCATTGATGGACAACCACAAGAGCACCATGACAACAACGCATGCGATCACTTGGCGTTTTGTTCAAGGGATGAGTGATTTGGAATTTCTCTACAGCACACATTTTTTTCTTGATCTTTCTTTGTGTTTTTCTTTATTTTCTTCTTTTTCCTTTTCAAGCTGCTTTGGCACTTTGTTCTTTTCAACAGTGAATCAGAGAAGCCGCCAACCTTCAGGTATGGGTGCATGTCTTTTTAGTGGGATCCCCAAAATAGCATTGAGTTTCTTTATTAAGTGCCTTTATTACTCTTACTCCCACTTTTCGCTAGATCTACAAGGATCTTAGTACAACTAGGTTGTATGATAACTCCTATAGATGTCACTAAAGAGAATCCACAAGTCTCCTTGATGTCACACCCTAGCCATTCCCTCTTAGTCCATCATTTTTCACTTTGGGCATAATGAGCATAAAATTAATTTTAAGTTTTCATGATGACAAGAATATCATCAGACCCAAAGTAGAATTCTCTTATTATGAATAGAATGGATGGGTGGATATTGTGAGTTTGCTATCCAAATAATTAGTCACTTGAGACTTGATAGCATAGAACAACACCTCAACCAACGAGTCACATGAGTGTTTTATTCATAGATGAGATTACCCAAAAAAAAAAGTAAAACAAGAAATAAAAAGATAAAACAACAAATTGAAAGATGAAGAACTGGAAAACAAAAAATTATAAAATCAAAGAAAAGAAAAATCATTTACTAATTCTACTTGTCAGAATGGAGGATATCCCCCATGACTAAACCGTTGAGCATGGCTAGAATTAATAAATGGAAGATTTGGATCTAAGCATTTTGGGAACATTGGAGTCCAGTCATATCCAAACCATTGGGTGTCCTTTGATGTGGTGGTTGGAATGTACCCAAATTGCGGTTCACACACTTGATTTAAGTAGACATAGTGGGGAAAATTATAAGATGTGGTTAAGTGATAAGGAGTTGACCCACTATGGCACTAGTGACCATAAGATGATATGCAAGGATTGATATGTCTCCCATTGTGGTTATATTCATTAGGTTGCATGGTGGTTGGATTATAGATTGGTGGCTGTGATATTACTACTCAGGTTGCGATATCGCGTACCTGATATCGAGGATCCGATATCGGGGCTTGGAAAATCACGATTCATCAACAAGCATACGAAAAAAGGGAGAAACTAAATTAAAATTGAAACTTAGGAGTAAATATTTTCAAATTAAACATAAATCTACTTCCTACATCTTCAATTCTTCAAAGGAAATATGAAAAAACATGCACTAAACTCTAAGTTCATGGGAACATGAAATATGTAAAAATTGTATGATAAACATGTAAATAAGCATAAGAATGAGAGAAATTATGCAAATAAGATATGTGAATGCTTGAGGGAAGAATACATTGTAAAAGATTCACTTCTCAAGATGGGAAATGATTCTTGCAAAAATTAAAGAAGAGAGAAAAAGGAATGAAGCTAAGGAAGCTTCAACTAGGTACATAAATACTTGCACAAAACATTCAAATGAAGGAAAGAGAGAGATTCTTGATTCACTTTAAGCTTGATAAGTTATAGTAAGAGGGGTTCACCACTATTTATACTTTCTTGTAGATGGATCTTGCCTATTTTAGGATGGGCCTTACATAAAGTCTATTGGCTCCTTCTTCTTTTTTTAAAAAAAATATTTCCTTTCCTTTCCATAAAACAAATGATATTTTTGGGAGCTAGTACATAAAAGTAAAGACTTCAATATGAAAAAAAAATGATCACTAACTATAATATACTTAACATGCATGAAAGAAAATCATGGAGGAGTAGAGTTCACACATTTATGTTATTTCTAACAATACCTGGAGTTCACACATTTACGTTATTTCTAACAATACCTTCCTGGTACATTAACTTCGAGGACATTTGTGATCAAACTTTAATGATATGAGATAAAAAGGACTAGAGAGGTACATCAACTATGGGAGATTTTGGTAAGAAAAGGGATAACATTCCTTCTTGGTAACATTTACCATTTTGTTAATGGTGATAGATTTTCCATTAGTCAAGTAAGAACCTAATTCACTAGACCCTAATTTAGCAAAGAAATACATGTAATCTTTAGTATCTTTCTCATAAGGTTAGAAACTCTTTTTCTTGAGTCATAGGAGATATAGAATTTTCTTCCCTACCTAATCCCTTAAACATGATGTTTCATATCCATCTTGGGGTTGGGAAGTACACACGTGCATACATGATGTTTTGGGGGGGTGGGGGCGTGTCGCACATGATGGGGAGGGAGGGAAAGAGGGGGTTAGGATGGGGAAGAGGGATGGAGGAACTATTAAATCCAAAATATATTATTAATAATATGTAAAAAAATTCAGGGTACATTACATGCTTAACACTAAGTACAAACATAAGGGCTTTCCAAATCCATAATATGGCTCTTAAAATAGAATAATGCTTGAATCCTTTGTTTGCAAAACATTCTTAATTACTAATGTTCCCATAATGCACTACAATCTAGCAACCATAACAGCACAAGGAATCTCCATCTAAGTATCCTAACTAAGATTTGCATGAAACACATGCAGGAAGGGTTAGAACACCTTCATAATAGAGGAAATCATCTTAGTACCACTTGGAAGAAACTGGAAGATGGGGTCCATGTTGTAAAACACTCTATTAGATCCAATAGAAAATACCAATTAGCCAAGCTAATCAAAGTATAATCATTAATATAATCATTATTCAAATCATTAAAATTATCATTAATATAATAATCTATATTAATCCATGATTTGCACTATATGTGGATTTTCCTATGAGGATTCTAGCATTAGATGTTTGGAAGAGCTATAAGGTTGATTCTAACTTAATTAGCCATCAAAGACTATTTAGTATAATATCTCACCTATATAGGCCAATCCTCATGCAAGAAAAGACTAATTGATGATCATCTTTCTTTTTTTATGTTCTACAATGTTTAGGCATCATGGAAGGCTTGTAAACGATGTTGTGGATTTGCATTATTGTCTTCTTCAAACTTAGGAATGTTATTTATAACTAGCCATTTAATTCAACTATTCCTGTGATGCATGGTAGGACTGTATACTACCTCCTAGATGTTGATCATGCTCCTATTAGTAAGCAACACTTCATCATGATTATCATGCTTATCATGGTTCCTGTCATGACCATGTCTTCTTTGATGTTGTATACTATGATTTTGTTCATGTTGGTGCCTAGATTTTTGCTCATGTCTTCCTTCTCTTCCACCATCACTATAATGGTTTCTTCAATCATCTCTACTAGGTCTATGATAATTGCCTCACCTACCTTGGGTACACTTATCCATATTAGAGCTTAATGATGAGGATGATGATGGAGAACTAGGAGAGTTGTAATGACTTGTTCTTCTTTCTTAACCTCTTTGATATTCTCTTGATGGCCTTTTGGAACACCGAGTCCTAGAGGTTCCTTACATGTTAGTTTTAGTTATCTCTTTTCATTGGTTACTTGATAAGGCCTAATGTAGCGATGGGTTATTCCTATTTTCTACACTAAGAGATAGAAGAATATTTTCCTTTTCTAACTACAATGTGTTGGAATGAGAGCAATGGATAGGATGAAAAGGAATGAAATATTTGTAGTTAAAATTGAGAAATACCTATGATATTATGAAATCTTGTAATGTCATGTGAAATGTATTGTGAAATAACTAAGAAATTAAGAAATTGAGAAATTTAACTATGAAAATCAAATCATTAGAAAATTTATTATGGAAAATTAAAAATGGAATAAAACTTGAAAAATATGAGAACTACTAACTTCTTTCATTATTTCAGAAAAGCATTGCAATAGGCTCTTAGCACCATAAGATATCTCTTCTAACTGCTTATATAAGGAAAGAAAAAATAAATTCACTTGGAAATTAACCTCAACATGACTGAGTTAAATTCATCATAATTGACTACTAACTACTAGAAAAAAATTTATTTTTTAAAAACCTTACATGAAAAAAATATTTAAAAGGTTACTAACCCAAACAACCTTTTTAGAAAATTATTCAAAGTAGGAGAAAACAATTTCTACACTACACAATACTTAACATTCCCTCCTTTAGTGTTGAAATTGGTTTGAGAATAGCTAATTAGAAACTTGAAGATATTTTTTCTTATCATCTACTTTGCACATACTAATCATGTTCAAAAGATCAATTTGATAAAGCCTGAAATGGTTTAGGTAGTAAATCAACTAATTCATCACTGCTTTGAACACTTGTAAGCTTAATTATGCCCTTCTTCACTTCATTCTTGAAAAAGTAATATTTGATTTCAATGTGCTTGCTTTTCTTATGAATTATGTGCTCTTTGGACAACTCAATTGTTGTTGTATTTTCCACCAACATGAAAATTGAAAGCTCAACATCAAAATCCAACTAAGAAAATGACTTTTTTAACCATAAAACATGCTAAAGACATTCGACCATAGTAATAAATTCTACCTCACATGATGAGAGGCTCACATTAGTTTGTTTCTTTGTCTTGTAATAAATAGTATTAGAATTATGAAAAATAAAGCAACCAAAATTTGACTTATGATCATCTACATCTCCTCCCCAATTAGCATAAGAAAAAACATAAAACTTTATATCTTCATTAATGAGCTTAATGCCAAAATCAACTATTCCTTTAACATACCTCAAAAGATGCTTCAAAGTATTAAGATGTGACTCCCTTGGCTTTTGCATAAACCTTGATAAAAATAAAGTTGCATATTCCAAATCAAGCCTAATATGATACAAAAATATTAATGAAATAATCATTCCTCTATACAAGAGAGGATCAACTAATGGAGTATCATCTTTCCTTGAAAGCTTTATATTTTGAAGAAGTGGAGGTGTAGCAATCTTGGCTTCCTCTAGCTCATACTTTTCAATGATGAATTGTGCATACTTTGACTAATGCATCTTCAAAAAATCTTCTTCCTAATCAATTTGGATTCCTAAAAAGTATTTGAGGACCCCCATGCCCTTCATCTAAAACTCACCTTTCATATCATGCTTGAATTGATCATTTAATTTTTCAGACGTAGCGATAAAAACCAAGTCATCAACATAGAGTGAAATAATGATGAAATCTGAACCTTCATGTTTAAAGTATATGGTAGGTTTAAACATACAACTCTTATAACCATTCTTGAGAAAAAAATTCATTAATTCTATGAAACCAAGCTCTTGGAGCTTACTTTAGGCCATACAAAGGTTTATTTAACATGCATACCTTTTTTTCTTGTCTTCGAATCTCAAAACCTTTAGGCTGATAAATATAAACCTCCTCTTCTAATTTTTCATTAAGAAATGTAGAATTAATATCCATTTGATAGAGTTTCTTACCTTTATGAGTAGCAAGGGAGACCATAAGATTACTAGTCTCAAATCTAGCAATAGAAGCAAAAATCTCATCATAATCAACATGCTTCTTTTGAAGAAAACCTCTTGCTACAAGTTTGGCCTTATATGTAATAATTTTATCAACTTCATTGTATTTGATTTTGAAGATCCATTTGGTGTCAATAACTTTCTTTCCTTTTTGCCTATCCACCAATTTCTAAGTTTTACTCCTCTTAATAGAACTCATTTCCTTGTTCATGACTTCAATCTAAACTTGAGATTTGATAGTGTCCTTGAAATTTGACGGCTCATATGTAAGAGGAGCATATGTAACATGAGAAATGGCTTAACTTCTTATTCTTCTATTAAATTCTTTGTCCAACATTTGAGAAGATGGGTGGTCCTTTTCTACCCAAAGTCTTGAGCTATACTCTTGCTTCTTGCCTTGATCAAGCTTGTAAAACTCATCAAAATGCACCTTTTCTTCCACAAATACAACATTTCTAGAGTAATACCACTTCCTATCAATGAAATCAAAACATTTATATC
>MNCI01026504.1:321435-343246 GCA_015680685.1 Gnetum montanum
TACACTAAAGCAAGGTATTAATTACTTAATGATTCAATTACCCTTGCTAATATATGATTGTGTTGTGTGTGCAAATGGTAATCATACAACAAAGAATCGGATCTGGAGCAAACACTTGGAATGGAGCAGTGCTGAAGCAGCTATGTAAGGAGCAAGATTGATGATGCACTTACGGATGGACAACGGAAGGCGTAAGCTAGGCATTGGTAGCAGCAAGACTCTTTTCTCTTCTTCTCTTCTCTTCTCTCTCCTCTTTTCTCTCAGCTGCCAAATATGGCCTGATGTCATTGTAATAAGGTGTTCACCCTTGTTGTCATGAACACCAGTCTTGTAATAATGAACCGTTCACATGTCATTCCATTAGTTCCATTTCCCTCAATAATCCCATACCTACCTGATATTATTGTAAGGAACTCGAGGATGAGTTTTTATTCAGTCATGGGGGTATGATGAGACACGAATTGCACAGGCCGCGATATCGCATACGCGATATCACGTTCGCCACGATATCGCATACGCGATATCACGTTCGCCACGATATTGCATACGCGATATCACGTTCGCCGCGATATCGCATCCCCTGCGATATCACGTTCGCCGCGATATCGCATCCCCTACGATATCGCGTCGTTTCCTACGATATTGCGTACGTGCTATCGCGGTCCGTCGTCAAATCTATAAATAAGAGGCAGCACTCCCCTCATTCAACATCATAGGCATAAAGTAGCGAAGATCTGGCGGATTGATCAGCCCAGAGATAGAATATTTTCCATGTGCCCGCAATAGGAGTCCCCCAAGTGAACGGTTCTTTATTCGAGCAGCTTTGTACCTGAAGGCAAGTTGTGTATGGCAATAAAGACGAGCTTTGTGGATAAACCTTGCAGTGCATGGATAGGTTTAATTAATGTTATTTAATTGCTTTTCTAGTAACGCGGCATGAGTATGACTTGGTTACGAGTGTTGAAGAACGTGTACGACTAGCCAAGGAATTGGCTACTCATCACGAGTAGATTCTCTCACCCTTTCCTCCTAGAACATGGGACAAGTAAGACTTGATTACGAGCATCTATGGATGTGTATGGCTAGTCAAGGAATCAGCTGCTTGTCACACTTAGGTTAGTTAAGTGCCTCAGTATGACCGCTTCGAGCACGTGCGTTACGTGTGGTAATCCCAGTAACGATTAGCGTTTGGTAGCCACAGTTGCACAGTTCAGGGTGTGTANATTAACCCCAAGTGTTCCTTGTGGCGTTTAGGCATTTAGTCTGCGGAGTTCAACCGGATCGCGCGTGCTACGCTCGTTTCATATGGTTGAGTGTAGGGGTACCTCACCACTCATCAAAGGCTTACCATAAAACAATAGATACAGATTCTTCTCTTCATTTGATGATGTAATCAACCTATTGAGCAAATAGGTTATCATGTAGATTGCCTCATGCCAATACTCATTCGAAATTGAGGCATGTTTCAACAAACATCTTGCCATCTCATGTAAGACACCATTCTTCATTTTTTCTATGCCATTTCTTTGGGGTAAATATCCACATGTGGTTTGTTTCTCTATTCTACATTCATGACAATAATTATTGAATTCATTTGAAACAAATTCAGCACCATGATTTGACCTAATTACCTTAATCCTCAAACCAAACCTATTGTTAACAAGCTTCTAAAAATTCTTGAATATAGAAAATACATTGTCCTTGGAATGTAAAACATATGATCAAGCATGCCTAGAAAAATCATTAACAATTACTTAAAAAATTATCTTCATTCATTTATTATAACTATGGGCATAGGTCCAACCACATCAATATGCAAAAGTTCTAGTGGATGTGGCTTCTTCTTTATATGAGTTGCATGAGGAAAGATCTTTTTTCTTACCCAAGATCTCAATTTTTTTATAAGAGGTATGCCCAAGCCTCCAACACCAAAATATTGCTTCTTCAATCTTATCTATAAATGCAAACTTCTCATCAACATGATTCTATACAAAAGTGGCTCCAAGAAAATAGATTTGATTCTTGAGTCTTGGAAGCTTGGCTATGACCCTCCTTGAGTTTGAAATTATATAAATGTCATCTTTAAAAACATCCTTATTTCTCCTTTTCACCATATGACCAACTGAAAGCAAATAATTAGATAATTTGAATACATAGAAAACATCATGGACTTGCTCTTGACTTCCATCTTTAAGAGTAATAAGAACTTTTCCAATTCCTTCAATGTGGATCTACTCACCATCGCCAACTTTGATTGTGTCCAATTTGCCATTAGGCTTATCCTCAATAAAAGCTTCTTTGTGAGGAGTCATGTGGTTTGAACAACCACTATCAAGGATCCATATACTTGAAGTGATATTATTAGATATGATAGATGCTACAAGATTTGAGTTATCTTAACAATTTATAACTTGTTTGCCTCTATCTTGTGATGTAGGATTTTCTTTGTCTTGAGTATCTTGATTTTTGAGATTTTAAATACTAGTCTTTTGCCAACATCTTTCTTCATAATGACCTCTCTTGCCACAAAAGGTGCACCATAGAACTAATGAAGATGGCACATCTTGACTTCCTTTTTGCTAGAAATTTGTCCTACCACCTCTAGGACCTCCTCTTCCTCTAGAAAAGTTCTTCCATCTCTTAAATGGCTTGGAGTTGCAACATAAGCATTTTCCATTTGATCTAAAATCTTCAATTTTTGTAAAGCCTTCAAAATTGCAATCAAATCATCAATTTTATAGATAGAGCGGCCTTTTGTTTGAACAATAATTTTAATGAAGGTGGAGAATCTGTAATCATTGTAAAGAACTTGCATCATCTTATTTACCTTTAGCTGCATTATGAGGCTACAATTGTACTTATCCAAATTTCTCAAAATAATGTGAAGCTTATCAAAAAAAATGAGAGAGAGAGACTCTCCTCTTGTAATCCTTAAATTATTAAGCTTGGTGCTATATTTCATTTCTTTAAACTTTCTATTTATCCATTACCTTTGTACTCTTCTTGAAAGGTGTCCCAACAAGGCTTAGGTGTGTCTTTAGTAATGATTCTAGCTTCAATTACCTCCAAAATACTAGTAAAAATAATCATCTTCACAAATGAATTAGTCTTCCTATCTCTTTTAAGCTTGTCCCTCTAGTCTCTTGTCTTCAAATCTAGAGTCACAATAAAACTAGGCTCAACATACTCCCATACTTCATGAACTTGGAGGAGGGATTTCATTAGATGTGATCAATAAGTAAAATCTTAAGGGCCATAAGAAATAACAGAACACTTCAGAATGTCTTTGATTTGTTTAGTAGCCATGAGAATGGATTAAAAGCTCTAATACCAATTTTTTGAATGAGCATAGTGGACAGGATGATGAGGAATAAAAGCTTTGTGGTTAAAATTGAGAAATACTTATGATATTATGAAATCTTGTGATGTCATGTGAATTGTATTGTGAAATAACTAAGAAATTAAGAAATTGAGAAATTAAATTGTGAAAATAAAATCATTGGAAAATTCATTATAAAAAATATGATAATTGCTAAATTCTTCCATTATTTCAAAAAAGCATTACAACATGCTCTTAGCACCATAAGGCAGGTCTTCTAACTACTTCTATAAGGAAAAAAAATTCAATTGGGATTTAAACTTAACATGAATAAGTTAAACTCATCATAACTAATCACTAACTACTAGAAAAAATTATTTTTAAAGAAAAATTGACATGAAAAAGAAATTTAATAAGTAAAAAGCTATTAACCCAAATAACTTTTTTTTAAAAATTCTTCAAAGTAGGAGAAAACAATTTCTACACTACATAATATTCAATGCAATGTTAGTGCAATAGTGGCCTCTTTTCCCTTAGAGACTTCATGGTGTACCTTCATGAAATAGTCCTTTTGTAGTTGAGACCTAGTAGGTTGGTAAGGCCTACATATTTCATCAACCACCTTGTAATCTAGAGTAGTTTCTTCAAGTCCCATATTCATCAATGCTTTCATGAGCATTGATGCATCTGAATGATTAGGTGGAAACCTATTATTCCTTCTAGGTTCTTCCATCATAGTTCTTCATCTTCATGAAGAATGTAAGTAAAATTTAGATGGTATGAATCTAGATGTTAGTAGATAACTTTCATTTGTTGTAGCACTTTGTCTTGATTCTTAATGATTTTACCATGTTCCCTTGCTAAATCATCAATAGATGAGGAATTTTCTCCGCAATAAGAAGACACTTTGTAATCGTTGAATGTGCTTTGAATTAAATAACATTAATTCATATGATAAATTATTTTAACTCTAGTAGCTATCCTTAGATAATTCTAACTATCTAAACCACTAGCACTAGTCCCTAACAACAATGCCAATTATGAGTGATAACGTAGATCCTACACTCAACCATATAGATCATAAGCATTCATGTGTAATTTGATTAAAATTTGTGGACTCGTGCTAGTGTTTTTGTTTTTCCAATCATACTTGTATGGACTTAGTTTGTACGATTAAATATGACCCAGACATATGATGATGTTGTAGCTAAAATATTATTATAATATGAAAATATTAAAACTCTAAACTACTTAGCCTAAATGTGAGAAATAAATCTAGTCTTAACCAGGCATGAAACATTTGTTTCCAACTCGTCATATGCATCCTAAACATACATCAATGTTGTTGGGTTACACAGTACCACTGTTGATATTGCTGGGATCACCAAATGTTAATACATTTATGCTCAAATTTGATTGTACTTAGTCACTATAGTTAACTACAATAAATGTAAAATAATTATTGAGTACTTAAGATTAAAAGAATAGTTAAAGTAAATTACAAAAAAATTAGTTTGATGCCAAGTATTGTAATGAAGGAAAATGAATCTTGATTTTTATTGTTATGATAAACATGTATTTACATACATGATTAGTTGAATAAGACTTCATACAACCCATTTAATTTATGTTGCATGTGCTTAGTGACTAATTCTAACTTTCAGGGGAATAAATTAACAAAGGTTTACTACACTATTAAATAAATGGTACCATAAATGTGGTGGGTGCATGTATGTATATAGGCATTTATTACATTACATCAATGTTGATGCATTGACAAAGAAAATCCTTCATTGATGTTGTTGCATTATCAACATAGCTTGTTAAAAAGTAAGACTCATCAACTAGTATGTGCTTCTTCCAATAGTTTGTCTTATAAATTTGGGTATATATAATTGGATTTTGAATCATAATTCACCCTTTTCTCCTTTTTGTACATAATAAGAAGAAATTTAATTTAATTTCTAGATCTTTTTTTGATACCAAATATCTGACATTTACTCTTTAACAATCTCATCTTTTAAACTTAATTATATAACTAGGCTATTTATCTTTTCAATCATTTTACTAAGTGCATCTACTACTATATTTGCTTTTCCAAGATAATACTTAATATTAAAATTAAAGTTTGCATTTAGATCAATCCATCTTCTTTACTATAAATTTAATTGCGATTGGATTATGAGATATTGTAGACTCTTATGATTTATCCATAAAGTTAGTTTCTCCACAAACAAATAATATCCCCATATTTTTTGAGTAAAAATAATAGTTACTAATTCTATATCATGCATAGGATATCTAACCTCCTATTTTTTAATTGTTAAGAAGCATAGGCAATATCGTGTTAGTCCTACATGATGACACATTATAATCCTTCATTTGAAGCATTGATATACACATTTAATGGTTTACTTGGAGTAGGAAATATTAAAATAGAAGCTAATGTAAGCTATTTCATTAATTCTAAAAATTCTTGTTCACACTANTGTGTGTATGACTCTTGGTAATCCCAACAACGCTTAACATTTGGTAANTGTTCTACGATTAACAATAGGATGAAAATCAATTTATAATCAATTCAACTAATCTAATTGCTAATTAATAATCAACTACCCTAACATATGTATCCAATCCCACTTCCCGTGCACATCCTGAACACATATAACGCTGTTGGGTTACCAAATGTTAAGCGTTGTTGGGATTACCAAGAGTCATACACACACTTGAAGTGATCATACTTATGTGCTTAATTAATTAACATGCATGAAAATGTAAATATTAATTAAGTATATGAAAAGTAAATTACATGGAAAGTAAATCTAATCTAAGTTAAAGTGCTACAATGAATAAGAATCAATCTTGATCTTATTGCCACTCATGGAATATGTCTAGGTACATTGTTAGTTGAATAAGACTTCATACAACTAACTCAAGTCCACTCTATGTGCACTCACTGACTATTCTCTAAGATTATGGAATGAAACTACAAGAATTTGGCTGCTCTATTGACCAAACTATGAAAAAGTAACGCAAAAATGATGATAAATTAGGAGCCTAGTCACTATATTTATAGGCTAGTGTATACCCCTCGACGTTGGATACCCAATGTCGCATCTAGGCTCCAACATTAGATACTTGATGTCAAAGCAAATGAAAAATGTGTTTCATCATACCCCCACAACAGAATGAAAACTCTTCCTTGAGTGTAGAAGAGGATGAACAAGTTCCTTACAAAATATTGGGAAGATATGAGATTATTGACTGACATACAAACTGACTAAATGGAATAGACAAACTTTGAGTGTTTCATTACAAAATTTTATTTGAGTGGATGCATACAAAATGAAAGAGTGATAAAAAGATTGGATAGACCTTCAAGATTACAAAATTTACAAACATCTTCAAGAATCTGCTAAAGATGATTCTTCTTGTTACTGCTAGTGGTGGTAGACTTCCAGCCTTGATTGTTATGTCAATGCTTCTTTGGTCATGCAAAAAATTCTTGAAGGGTGGACTGAAATTTCTTCTTATCATCCCATGGATCTAACAAACATGAAATGCTTGAGTTGCTATCTTGTATGTGGTATGATTTGTCCATGGACATATCCTCCTTTATCCCTCTCTTGGCTTTGTTTTTGTGCCTAGAAAAAGACCTTTTTCCTTAGGCTTTTCTTGTAGCATCACCTATAGTTACCAAAGTATCAACATTAGTTTTGTTAAATTTTCCTTAAGAATTAACCTTTGTCAGATCCCTTAGTTTTTTCTTAAGAATAAGGTGATACAACATACTATGCCCAAGGCTATGAGGTAACTAAAATCATCAAGCTATATAAAAATATGATGTTGGAGAAATTTCAAAAATGGTAAAACAAGCATCCCTAGCCCCCATGACTAATAAGCATAACTTTGGAAGCACACATGTTTTTGAGTAATTGAAATCAAAGGTCTAATTCAGAAGATGGCTAAGAAATATTAATGGATGGAAATAGAAAAGTAGGAAAAATTAATGAAATAGATGAGAAGTAGTTCCAAAATCATGCATAAATTTAGAGAAATTGGTAGTGATGTTTTGGAAGATGTGAAGGTGAGTTCAAAGCCATGATCAAAAAAAGTTATGCAAGTGGGTCCTCCCCAAAGTAGGCTCCTACCATAATGCCCTTGCATAACCACTTGTATAGTTGGCTATTGGCACCTAAGAAGTTAAATGTAGACCATGCCTTTGTTCCAAATAACACACAACTACCATGGTTAGGATGTTGCACTATACTACACAAAACCAAAAGGCTTATAATCGCATTAGTAGTGATGTGAATAATGGAATGAGAAGGGATTACAGAGATCAAGATGTAAGGTACTTGACCATGTCCATAATAGGTTCTTGTAATAGGTGTGATTAAAATGATCAACATACCTATCCATTTAAGTTCAAACCAAGTCCATACCATGAATAGTAAACTTACATCAATGTGTTCCATCCTACCAACCTCTATGAGTCCACAACCACCTCAAAGAACAATCATCACTTCAAAAAGAGAAAAAAAGAGAAGAAGGAAGGAAGGGCCTTAGTTAGAGGGATGCCTTCAAGCATGGGTAACATGTCTTTCCAGGCCCATAACTAGTGCTTGTAGCCTATTATTATGTCTAAGGGGTGTGCTTTGAATTCCCATCATTGTTTATTATTTTTTTTCTTTTTCCTCTTTTTTTATGTTCTTTGTTTTGTTTTGTTTTGTTTTTTTATGGGAACCACACCATGCAAAGACAAAGCTTCCTTGTTATTAGTTGATAGGGGAGTGATGATACATTCCAAGAGGAGTCATAAACCACATGAAGGAAGTCAAGAAGAGAACCTAAAAAGTCCCCTTGAGGTCACACCCTTTGCCATTCCCACTTGGTCATTCCCTCTTTCTTCAAGGTACAATGATCATTAATTAATTTTAGTTTCATAAAAGAAGAACCAAATTGTTTTCATAAAAAGACCTTTTATTCAGAGAACTGGAGGTATGGATGAGGTGGTCTCTCTACTTTACACAATTACTTACCTAATCTTCTTGATAGCATAACACAAAAAAGCCAATACATAGCATTAACTTCTACATCATGACTTGGCAATATTATAAAAAAAACATAAAAATACATTCATAAACAAAAAGAAAATGATTCAAAAAAAGGAAAAATATAAA
This sequence comes from Gnetum montanum, assembly GCA_015680685.1. Classification (NCBI taxonomy): domain Eukaryota; kingdom Viridiplantae; phylum Streptophyta; class Gnetopsida; order Gnetales; family Gnetaceae; genus Gnetum; species Gnetum montanum. The sequence continues at coordinate 329,938 of MNCI01026504.1, forward strand.
GAAAAGAAAAATATAAAAAATGGAAAACATATGAAGAATTAGAAAATTTTGAAAGAAATAGGAAAATGATAAAAAATTGTAAAACAAAAACAAAGGTGAAAACTACTTATTAGTTCTTTAAGATATATGTGTCTAAGTCTTTTATTTGGTCCATTTTCTTAAGTATAGAACTAATAAGTAGATCCACTGTCTCCATGCATCTTTGAAATAATCTTAAAATCTCATTTTCAAGACACTAGGTGTCTTTTGGTTTAGTGGCTACTACATAAACTAGTCTTTGTTCACATACTTTCTTCTTAGCTTTGTTGTGGGTTATGTTAATATTTTGAATTTCTAGTCCATAGTTGCACCCTTTACTATTAGTAGTGATGCATGGATTCTACTATCTTTCCATAGCTATAGGTTCATCATTTATGTCTTGTGTTGGAGTGGTGATGATTGTTGGATTTTGTGTAGGGTCAGAGGATGTTGGTTGTGAAAAGGAAGGCATTGCACCAGATTAGCATTGTACTGGCTAGGATGATGTGGTAGGTCCATGCATGGTTTGCTTCAGCTTATGACCTTTCCTCCAAAAGGGACATTTCCTATGTTGCGGTTGAGGCCCACTAGTATCAACATGTCTATGCACATTCATAGCATAAGTGGCATCTATTTGTTGATATTGTGGTGTTGAACCTTCTTGCGTTGTTAGTGGTGGCATGTGAGTATGAGAATATTGAGGATGTGCCAAAGGATGAGAGGTGTGAGGTGGTAACCTCATATAAGATGTTGTGGGATGTTAATATTTGGGAGAGTGGTAGTAGTGATTTGAGGTAGAGGGAGTAGAACTAGTCAGGGAAACATATTGTTGAACATAATATCTGTATGGGTTTAGCTAGCAGTAAGGGTAGGGCTGGTTTGGTGGTGGCCTCCCCCATGACTGTAGTTGTTGTCACTATAGTTGATGCTAGTGTTGTAGCTCATAATAAGTCCCCCTAGGATAGTATGGTTGGTTTTGGGGTTCTCTAAAATCACTACATGAAAGAGGAAATCTCTTAGGCATGTACTTCTGTACAAACTTTGGATTTAATGCCCTTGCCCAATACTCATGTAGATGCAACAAGATTAGGCATTGGATGGTCGTATAGGCAAATTTCACATCCATCATCCTCTTCAGTGGTTGATTCTATAGCCTCTTCTTCTATAGCGATTTCCCCTTCTTGCTAAAAAGTGTTCCTAGTTGTTTCTTGGTTCTTTATCCTCCTTTTGTTGTGATCACTTGATTCCTTTTGCACTACTCTCTCCTCTATGATTTCTTCATAAGTTTTACCATTTTCATTCATTGATTCCAACATCTTAACCAAATTTTCTTTAATCTCAATGATAGAATTTTGCATTAGCAAGGTTCATTGTAAAATCACCTCATTAAGAGCTACCTCTTTTTCCTTATTATAGATATGGATGCTTTTCTTTTGTAGACTTAGGTCTGAGTTATTTTCCTCTACATTCTCTCGTCTACATAGCTCTTCTTCTTCTTTTACCACATGCTCGATTAACTTTATGATTTGATGGGTTCATATCTCGTATAATTGACCTAGAGCATACATCCCAAGGGTCTCCCTTGTTTCATTACAAAGCCCATCTATGATGTGGAAAAGTTACCTTTCTTTAGAGAAATCATGGCCTGGGCATCTATGTAGTTGCAAATAGTGCCACTTCTAAGGGTTCATGATTTTCTTGCTTCCACTCTTTGATTTCTTTTCTTTAGTTGGACACTCTTGCATAGGTTTTGTATTTTTTGTTAAAAAGTTCTAGCATTGTGAACCACTGGTGAATGGAACTTGGTTCCAACTATCTATACCAACTTTTAGCTTCATCTATTAGTATCCTAGGAAAGAGCTTAAGCTTTTGCCACCCACTTTCAATGTTGTATAAGGCACAGGCATCATGGAAGGCTTGTAGATGATGTTGTGGATCAGAATCGTAGCCTCCCACAAATTTAGGGATATTGTTTATATCCAGCCTAGGTAGGCAACTCTCCCTGCAATTCTTGTGGAGTATCTTAACTAGCTTCGTGATCTCAATTAGGCTCTTAGTGGCCAACAAGGGTTCATCATCATTAGACATGTTGTGATGAAAATTTCTATTTCTATTTGTTTGCTTATGATGATCTTGTATATGATCATCATGATGTCTTTGGTTTTGCCCTTGGGTTCAATTTCTATCTTTGTCTTGTCCCTATAGTAGAGTTGTATCTATATACCTACGTTCATCTTCATCAGAACTAGATGTTGAAGAGGAAGAGAAAGATGAGGAGCTGGAAGAATTTCCGTGGCTTCTATAGTTCTTCCCATGATCCCTTGATTTATCTTGTCTATGTTTAGAGGAGGTCCTAGGCCTTGAAGCCCTCCTTGATCTAGAACTTACTCCATCTTCTCTAGGATTGTCTACATTAGTTGAATGTAGTCTTTGAGTGTAGTAAGGGTCTAAATGAGCATAGGAAACCCCTACTTGGGGTTGTTCACTCCAGTTTTCTTCAATATATATCCTATCATTTCTCCTACAAGTGTTCTCATCATATGATGCATTATGGATCTTGTGTGAAGAAGACATGGTTTTGTTTGATAATGTGTGTAACTTAAAATATTAATGTTTTCTAAGAGATAGGTCATTAATACCTTTACAGCAATCATGTATAATATAACTAATCTAGATAACTAGCACCATCCCTAGCAACAACACCAATGATGAGTAGCGAGGTACCCCTACACCCAACCACATGAATCACAAGTGTTCATGCATGATCTGATTGAATTTCATGGATGGGACTAGTTGTGGCATCTAGATTGCTATGCCTTAATTGTAGTTTTCTATCTTCCCACTTAGACTAGTGGTAGCTTTGTCACATATGGTTTCATTCAAAGTGAGGCATATGATTTTTATTATTTTATATTTTACTGTTCTATGATTAACAATAGGTTGAAACTCAATTTATAATCAATTCAACTAATCTAATTGCTAATTAATAATCAACTACCCTAACATAAGTATCCAATCCCACTTCGTGTGCACATCTTGAACACATATAATGCTACTGGGTTACCAAACGTTAAGCATTGCTGAGATTACCAAGAGTCATATGCATGCTCGAAGTGATTGTACTTATGTGCTTAATTAATTAACATGCATGAAAATGTAAATATTAACTAAGTACATGAAAAGTAAATTTCATGGAAAGTAAATATAATCTAAGTTAAAGTGTTGCAATGAATAAGAATCAATCTTGATCTTATTGCCGCTCATGGAATATGTCTAGGTACATTGCCAGTTGAATAAGACTTTGTGCAACTAACTCAGATCCACTCTATGGACACTTACTAACTATTCTCTAAGATTATAGAATAAAACTGCAAGAATTCAACTACTTTATTGACAAAACTATGAAAAAGTAATGCAAAAATGATGATAAATTGAGAGCCCAAGCACTATATTTATAGGCCAGTGTATATCCCTTGACATTGGATACCCGACGTTGCATCTAGGCTTTGACATCAGATACCTAATGTCGAGGCTCCGACATTGGGTATTTGATGTTGGAGCAAATGAAAAAAATGTGTTTCATCAGATAGTAACTTTCTAACCCCAAGAAACTCCTTACTTTTGTTATAGTACTAAGCCATGGCCAATCTTGAATCACTTGAATCTCCATTGGATTAACTATTATCTCTACTTTAGACGCTATGTGACCAAGAAATTGCATTTCTTTTTGCCAAAATGAGCACTTATATGATAGGCTTTATAATTGATTTTCTCTTAGGAGCTATAATAGTTTTTTCAAATACTCCTTATATTTCTCCTTACTTTTAAAATATATCAAAATATCATCAATGAACAATATCACATTTATCTAGATAACGCCTCAATACATTATTCATTAAATGCATAAATATTGTAGGATCATTCGTTAGCTCAAATGATAATACAAGGAATTCATAGTATCCATCTTATTCTTAATGTAATCTTTGAAGCATCTTCTTCTTTAATTCTAGGTCGATGATATCTTGATTTTAAATCCATTTTAGAATAAATAGCTACATCCCTAAGTTGATCAAATAAGTCATTTTTTCTAGATAGAGAATATTTATTCTTAATAGTAACTTGATTTAACCATCTATATTTAATGCATAATCTTAAACTTTCATCTTTCTTTTTGACTAATAATACTAATATACCCCTAGATAAAATGCTAATTTGAATAAGACATTTATCCAAAAGTTCTTGCACTTGTATCATGATCTTTGCTAGCTTAACTGAAGACATATAATATGGTAACTTAGAAATTGGTTTTGTCCTTTGTTTAGAGTAATCTCTACTTCTATTTTTCTTTTTAAAGGTAGTCCTAGTAATTATTTTGTAAATGCAAGTAGGAATTCGTTAACAACTAGAATATTATCTCCTTTCTAAAACATTTTCATGAAATTCTTAAAGGAAATTAAGTTAACCTTAATGGGTCTTTCATTATCTACAACTAAGACTTGTTGTCCTTATTCTAACTCTCATTGCACTATCTTAGTCTTACAATAACAAAACTCACTATATCTACTTAACTAATTAGTTCCCAAATTAATATCATATTCATTTAAATCCATAACAAATAAATCTATACTTCATTCCTTATCTTACATCATTAGTGGAAGCTTCTTACATTCATGTTCTAATGTGTATCCATTGTATCCCGCATCTTGAACAAATAATGAAATTTCTAGTTTTTAGATAAAAAATTTTTATCTTTCCACTATTTGACTATGAATAACAAAAGAGCCAGCTCTAGAATAAAAAATAAGAATAAACTATGTATAGAGTGCACCTTCACTCTTGACTGCTATGTTAGGTTGATCCTCGATATTTGTCCCTAGTATAACATAGATTTGATCTTGATTCATAGGTCCCCCACCTCTTTTTTTATTATTACTAATTTCTCTATTCTCTTGAGCCATCCTAGGATTATTAGTAGCTCCTCCTCTATTTTCTTGAATAATCCCAGGATTTGGAACCACAAGTTCTATTCTCTTGTTCTACATAGTACTCTATCTAAAGCAACTTTGGATATTGTTTCTTAAAATGACCAACTTCTTTATAATAAAAGTAAATATTATATCTTGATGAGAACCAAGGATTAAATGGTTAATTTGACCCTTTAAATCTTTGAGGTTATTGTTAGATTAGTTCATTTAGTTCTTAGAGCTACTTGATTATACCCTGATCAACTCTAGTGGATGCTCTTTTATTTTTTTTCTATCTCTTTAAGTTGCATCCTTCATCTATTTCTTTTCAAAATAATGGCCCTAGCTTGTGCCTCCTTATAGTTAACTAAGGCCAATGCTACAATCATGATTTTAATGCAAGCCCTTAATCCTTTTACAAATTTTCTAGTATGGGTAGCTTTATTTTGTAAAACATGCACAACATATTCACATAGTTCAATAAACCTGTTATTGCAATTATGGATAGACATGGATCCCTAAATTAGTTAATTGAACTCATCTTTTTTTCTGGCTTAATAGGCCTTAGAAAGATATCTGTTCTTAAATAGTTTAGTGAATTGTTACCAATCTATTTCTTCATCCTCCCAATGTCTAATTCTTTGTTCTGCATCCCACCATCACACCTCACTTAACTGCACCTTCTAGTTGATATAGAGCTAAATAAGTCTTCTCTACAATAGTGCAGTGAAAACTTTAAAAAATTTCTTCAACACCTTTAGCCATTCCATAGCAATAGTAGCTCTTTAGTACTTGAGAAGGTACGAGGATTTAGCCTCCTAAAATTGTGAATTAGTCACCTCTTCTCTTCTTCATTTCCTTCATTTCTTGATCCCTCATTATGATTATCCTAGTTTTGATTTTGAAGAAAAAATAACAATTTCTTAAATACTTGATTTTTCATCACTTAAGTATTTTTAATATTTTATGGTGAAATATTCTTGATTGATTTTGTTCTTCTCATTTTGTATTGAATCAAATTTAGAAAATATCAAACAAATGAAATAGTATATAAAAGAATTTAATATTATGACAATAACGGAAAAGTCCATTCTTTACTACCACCCATGTAGCTTCCCTACTAATTATCTATAAAATATTATAGAATAATTAATAGAAATGCTATGAAATCCTAAGGATTGGATTTAACCTTGATTTACTAATTCAAGAAGTATTTGTAAAATAAATAAAAGTTATCAAATAGAAGCATAAATACAGTAGAAAAGCTTAGCGTAAAAAAATTCCTTACTACTTGCATAAATAATTAAATAAAATTAATTTAAATAAAAATAGAAATTAGTACATTTAGAAAAACATAGATGCAAAAAATTCAACTAGTTTCATCATTAAAAAGTATATAAAATTACATTTCTTATTCATATTTGAAGTTTATCAAATTAAATAATAAAAATAAAAATAATTATTAATAAAATATTAATATATAAGAAACTAATATTAATTTTTTCAAATGTATAGTGTGTGCCAAAATAAAAAATAATACTTGCAATGCCACAATCCAAATGGAATATATGACAATTTCATACCTATCATACTTTATTATTTATTCACAAAAATAGGTATGTGATTCAAATATCCAAAAAGTGCACAAAGTTTCTATTTACCAAAAATATATAAAAATTAATTTTCAAGTTCAAAGGATCCAACTTATATAGAATTGACTCATCTTTCACTCATGTTCATCTTTTGGTGATTCACCGTGGGCTTCCTACATCAAAATGCAAGAGTTAGAATAATAAGGAAGGTTATTTTATTTTCCTATTTAGGAAGCATAAAAGTTTTGGGTTAAAAGTATTAGGATACAAGTCAGAAAAAGTCTCTAATTAAATATTCAAAATGTTTCAAAGTACAAATAAGCCACATAGTTTCCAAAAATTCAAAAATTTTATATTTTATTTAAGAATCTCCAAAGGATAGGTCTTGGTTAAACTCACTATACAAAGAATATATTGAAAAGTCTTGGAATAACCTCACTGCTAACATCATATTATTCCATTAAATATTTAATATCCAAAAATATCATAAATTAAAATATTATATATCTTCTCTAGGCATTTTTAAAGGATAGGTCTTTCTTATCTTTGCTACCAAAGGAATACACTAACAGATCTTGGAATAACCTTACTATAAACATCAAATTATCCTTATGATTCCAAACAAGTCACTCATGGTCGGGTATTACCAATAGCCTCACTATTAATATCCTCAATTGTTGAATCACATGCATCATTAGAAGGATATGTGTTAACTATGCCTCACTACACATGACTAGACTCAACTGCTTAGTGCCATGGTTTTGACTAGTTTCCTAGCCTCACATAAACTTAGGAATCAAAATCCAAGGTAGAAAATCCATTTGAACCACTATTCCCATGGGGTAGTCCCTACTAAGGAACACTTTACTACTACATGCAAGATGAGTCATGAATCTATCAGCCTTGATATCGTATACCTGATATCAAATGCTCGATATTGGAGCTCGATATCGAGGCCTAGGATGCAATGTCAAATATCTAATATCGTCTTCTTTGTGGTAGCCTATAAATACAGCACTTAGGTGCACAATTGAGATATACAGGAACAATAGAGAAGATAGTTTTAGTTCTCATTTTTTGATAGTCTTTCTTAGAGTTTTGTTATTCCTAGTGCATGCTCATAGTGTGATGTTTGTAATCGTACAACACCTTTGTTTGAGTGTGACATACTTGGACATGTTACATGACTGGAAATAAAGATTGAGATTACTCCCATCATTGTAACATCCACTTAGATTATTATTTCTTTTAATCATTAATTATTTACTATTTTCTTTAGTTAAATTTTTCCATTTATTGCTATTTCCTATTCCTATTATTAAGTGGAATGAGTACGTCTTAGTCATGAGTACTTAAGTGTAAGTACTTGGTAATCGAGTAGTGTATCATTTGGCACACCCAGTGACATATGCTTGGAAATCCCAGAAGTAGTCTCATGAAGTCCAAGGTCTGCACAGACGATTAGGAGTCGATACTCATCACACATAGGCTAGTTAGTTTAGATTTTACTAGCCATTGTTTAGTAGCTTAAATAATTCATCTCTTTGTCATCATTAGGAGTAGCATAGAATTAGACAACATCATATGCCTCGGTTTGGACTAAACCATACGTGACAAGGCTACCACTGCTTCAAGTGGGAAGATAACAAATTGTGATCAAAGCATAATGATCTAGATACCACAACCAGTCCTAGCCATAGAATTTGACTAGATTGTGCATGAATGCTTATTATTCATATGGTTGAGCATAGGGGTACCTTGCCGCTCATCATGACACCATTGTCAGGGATGGTGCTAGTCATCTAGATTAGTTATATTATACACAATTTCTGTAAAGGTATTAACAATATATCTTTCAAAAAATATTAACATGCACACACTATAAACCAACAACAATGTCTCTCTCACACAGAAGTGACAATGCATTGTATAGTAAATGAATTCATAGGAGAAATAATAAGATATACGATGAAGAAAATTGGAATGACCAACTTTGTGTAGGGGTTTCTTATGTTCCTTACCACCCTGACAACACTCAAAGACTACATTCACCTAAGACAAACAATCTTGGAGGAGATGATATAAGTCTTGAACTAGGGAAGGCCTCAAGGCCTAAGACCTCCTCAAAATTTAGAAATGATAAATCAAAGGACCCTAAAGAACACCATAGTAGCCATGGAAAACCTTTGAATTCTTCATCTTCCTCTTCCCCTTCAACATCTAGTTCTGATGAAGATAATGTAGGTATGGAGATCAAGCTCCAGTAAAGGGTCAGACTAAAAATCAAAATCCAACCCACAAGAAAAGTCAAAGACATCACCATGAACATAGAAAACATCATCATGATCAAACAAATAGAGATAGAAATTTTCCTCATAACCTATTTGATGATGATGAATCCTTGTTGGCCACTAAGAGCCTAATGCATATCATAGAGGCCATTAAGATATCTCGCAGGCATCGCAAAAAGAGTTGTCTACCCAAGCTTGAAATGGATAATATTCCTAAATTTGCAAGAGGCTATGATTTAGAACCACGACATCATTTACAAGACTTCCATGATGCTTGTGCTTTCTACAACATTGAAAATGGATGGAAAAAAGCTTAAACTCTTTTTTAGGAAACTAATCGATAGACCCAAAGTGTGGTATAGATCGTTGAGACCGAATTCAATCTAAAAATGGTCCACAATGCTGGAACTTTTTAATGAGAAATACCAAACCTATGCAAGGGTGTCCAACCTTAGGAGATGATCCAAGAGTGAAAGCAAGAATAACATGAACCCTTAGACATGGCCTTAGATAGATATTATGCCTTACTGAATAGATTCCTAGGCCATGATTTCTTTGAGGAGAGGCAACTTTTCCACATCATAGATGAACTTCGTAATGAAACAAGGGAGATCCTTAGGATGTATTCCCCAAGGAAATTAGACGATCTCCAAGCCCATTAGATCCAAAAGCTAATCGAGCATGTCACAAAAGAAGAAGAAGAGATATGAAAATGGGAGAATGTTAGGAAATATCAATGGGATCCAACTCTTCAATAGAAGGAGGTCCATATCTATGGTACAAAGAAAGAGGTAGCTCTCAATAACGTGATTCTGCAACAAACCTTGCCAATACAAAATTCTATTAATGAACTTGAAGCAAAGTTTAATAGGATTTCCAAATGGATATATGAAAAAATTACAACTCTCATTGAGATGGTCAAGGAGAGGATCTTGCAAAATAAGCTAGGTAGTCACAATAAATAAAGGATACAAAACTCAAAAATAGCTAGGAACACTTTTCAACAAATGGGAAAAATGGATAAAAGAAAGTGAGGCTATAGACTCAACCATAGACGAAGATAATGGATGTGACATTTGTATATATGATCATCTGAAGGGTCATTACCCAGTCTTGTTGCATCTACAAGAGTATTGGGTAGGTGCCTTAAATTCGAAGTTTGTGCAAAAGCACATGCTCGAGAGATTTCCTCTTCCACAAGGTAATTATAGACAATTTCACAACTGATGAGTGGTGAGGTACCCCTACACTCAACCATACGAATACGAGCATTTCACACATGATTCGGTCGAACTCTGCAGATGTACTAGTTGTGGTATCTAGACGATTATTCTTAGGTCGCAGTTCACTGTCTTCCCACCTGGACTAGTATTAGCTTTGTCACATATGGTTTAGTCCAAAGTGACATGTATGATGTGTTTCTACACTAGTACTACTCCTGAGTATGATGGAAAATAATATTAACTAAGCTAAGAGAGAGAGGGTGAGAGAAAATCTAAGCTAGCCTAAGTGCGATGAGCATCTGTTCCTCAATCATCTGTACACATCTTGGACCTCGTACATGACTACCACTAGGATTACCAAGCATAGATCCTAGGTACGCTACTGGGTTGCCAAGTAGTCATACTTAAATGCACGTGATGAAGTTGTACTCATTTCGCATTTAATAGGAGTTTAGGGTAAAGAGATGTTAACTACGAAAGCAATAAATAACAATAAAAATTAAATAATTAAACTAAGTGAATGCTACAATGATGAAGTAATCTTGATCTTTATTTCCGGTCCTGTGCATTTCCAAGTACATCACACTTGAATAAGGATGTCGTACAATTACAATCACCACATTGCGGGCATGCACCGAGAAATAATTCTAACTCTAAGAAGGAAAAATTGCAAGAGTTTGGGTAAGGAACTAAGAACTAATTGCCTAAACTAGGGAAAGTTGCCACTTATTTATAGACATTGTGGTGGGCTACGATATCGTGGGGGTAGACGTGATATCGCCGATGTGATATCACGCACACGATATCACGGTTGTGATATCATGGCAGCGATATCACAACCAGAAAATTCATGACTCATCATAGCCCCACGACTAAATGAAAACTCATCCTCGAGTTACAGAGATAACAAACTCCATTGATTACACAGTGGATAGGTATGGGATTATTGATTGGTGAGAATGGATACATGCTACAGTGTGGAATCGAAGTAAAATTGAGGCACAACATAGAGAATGCAAAAGAAAATCCTACTTCTCTAGAATTGATGGAATTCATGTAGTTCCTGGTGGCAGTGGATCCTCCATTGGTGTCTTTCCCTTTTCTTATGCTCCAAGTCTTGGGATTTAATGGCATTGAAGTATGGCCTGGAGTTTCTCCTCTTGTAAGGCCTTGAGTGCCTTGGTGTACGTGTAAGTTTATGCTTATGCCATAGAGGCATCCTAGTTAGCCTTCTCTTTTTCTTCTGCCACCCTTTTATTCTCTGTCAATAGTTTTTTAAGTTTCTCAATTATGAAAGTGTCTAGTTGGTCCTGAGCAACCTTTGGCCCTATATTTAGAAGGTTTAATACTTCCAAAATGGCTTGAATAGAGAAATCAATAGTCACACCACAATTGTTAATCGTGGTGCCTTCTTCTTTATTGTGCCAAAATTGGTATGTTTCCCTTAAGTACCAGGCACCGCTTTTAGAGAGGGTAGCCATAATGGGGACCCTTTGAGGTGATCCATAACGGCCTGTAGAGAAAATTTTGCGAAAGGTCCAAAGTTTAATTCCATGATCACTACAGTGAATATGGACCTTTCATGGATGGTTTGAACACAATCTTGGGGCAACGTGAGATATCGTCCCTGTTCAGACGCTGCTGTAGCTCCTCCTTTTGCCTACTTTGATTGTATAGTAGCAGGGTCTTCTTGGTGGATACTAAATGATTGTTCCTCCTACTCTGCATGTTGTTCAATAGGAACTTGTCCTTCACCTCTCTTAGGTCGTTTGATCGCACCTTGAACATGACCTTCCTATTGTTTGTGTTTTGGGGCCATCTGCAATCACACAGGGCCAATCGTTAGTAAGGTTGTTACCAAAGTTAGGTTATACCTTACTGCTTGCCTTAATAGATTTACTTTATTTTTGTGTGATGTTAATTATTGGAAGAACATGTTCTCAAAAGATTATAATGTTGAGTCCTCTTTGCTTAGGTGGTTTCCAATTTTAATTTTTTGGTATAGCTAAGGGGATGAAATTATTTTTGACACATTTTATTCTTAATTTAACAACTAATTACCCTTAAATATGTCCTTCGGATGATGATGAATTTCAAAAAATTTATGCACTATTCGGCATGTGCCCCTCCCCCATGACTAAGCTAAACACTCCGAGGTCAAGTAGGTTTAAACGAAATGAAAATTGGAGTACCAGCAAGCGAGTTATGGATATGAAAGTAAGGGACGCATAGTCGCTTGTTGTAGAGAGGAATTTGAAAAACTTCACCTGTGTGAATAGTTGTAAATGATGTTGATTAGAATAAGGGGGTCACGTATATATATTTTCATCGAAGTTAGGACACTTAGAGAATGTACCGAATTTAATATATATATATTTTTGAAATTAAACGATGTAAACTAAGGACATCTGAATGATTGTTAAAGGGTTCCAAGGTAATTCAACTAGTTCTGAAGGCACAAAAATTATGATGGTGTGGAATTTATCAATAAGGACCTCGAATGGTAGAGAAAAAGGCTATGTGATGGTTCATAGGAACGTTGAATCAGAGGGATAGCAATAAGGGAAAGAAAATTGTTGGCAATATGCTAAGGGTAATAAATGGTGTGTGGAAGATGGGTCATGAGTGCAAATTACAAAAATTATGCAAGTGAGTCCTCCCAAAGAAGGTTCCAACCTTTAATGCCCTTGCATAACCACACTTAAATGTGTACATGGGCACTCAAACGATTAAATGTAATCCACACTGATTCCACAAAACACACACATGTAAATATCATTGGAATGAGGTAAGAATTCTATGTTACACACGACATGAGATGAGACGAACTATAGAAGGGATTGTAGAGATAGGGACATGAGGTAACTAACCTAGGGCACAGTGAATACTGCGTGTAAAGCATGATTAATGTGTCATTAACCCATCATTCCAAGATCAAGACCAAGTCCATTCCTTTGATCAGTGACACTGCATTGTTTCATCCCATGATGAGCAACTATGAGAGTACCATAACAACAAGGTGTACAATCACTTGGCATTTTATTCAAGGGAGGAGTGATTTTTGTTTTGTGGCACTTCTTTTATTTTTTTTCTCTTCTCTCTTTTTTTTTTTCGATTGCTGAATCTAGAGAAGTTGCCAACCGTCAGGCATGGATGCATGTCTTTCTAATGGGACCCCCTAGAACAACATTGGATTTTTGAGTGCCTTTTGATTACTCTTA
>MNCI01026505.1:7767-42137 GCA_015680685.1 Gnetum montanum
GTAGAGGTTTAGTGTTGGTAAATGATAATTATAGGTTGATTCCCAAAACTAAAATTTTAATTTTAATTTTTTAAAATAATAATTTTAATAATTTAATATTATTTTAATGCACTCATTACAAGAAACTTTAAACAACGATATCTCTCAAACTGCAACTCCAATCAAGATGAAATTTGTACCATTGGAATTTTCTCAATAACTACTATGCATTGGATATCATTTACGATTCAAAAACATAGTTGAATTTTCAAGATTTTGAAAGGTCCACTAACCAAGTTAACATTACTAAGTTAGCATATGGATGACATGATAACTTATAAATGACTCTAAGTTACTCAGGATAATGAGTTTCAACAAAACAAGATTAATGTAGGTCATGATTATTAACTTTTTTGGAGAAACTTAGCAATTACGTTAATTAATTAATATTTATAACATTGAGATTGTAAGAGTTACTTGGACTAGTATATCCTTATCTTACCAACATCTCTTGCAATTGATGAATCTTAATGGGGCATTCGTTGATTAATAATATTCATGAAAGAACTTTGTTGGTTGGTGGTCCATGATTCTTCCTAGTTCATGGCTCTATGGTTCATCATCAATTTGTAGTTAGCCCATGGTTTTGAATGGCCCTTGGGTTCTAGTTTTCTCTAATACCAATTGTGACATCCCATTCATGGATGTCATAGAAAATGTCAAATATACATTATATTATACATTATGCATAAGAAGAAAATACATCAAATGTGAAATATACGTAATATTCAAGATCATGCATAAAGAAAAAAAATAGAAAAAGTGTAAAAAGAGAGAGAAAAGAATGATTTATTGATATAGAATAGTGTATCTGGATCATGCTCTAAGAGCATTCATTAGGATTTTCTTCCCTTGGAATCTATCCCTTAGAGGCAATCTAGCACTACCACCATGGTTAGGCTTATAACTAGCTAGATGGGATGGCTAGTCCACTTCATGTGTCACTTCACTCGACTCTCATGACATGCATTACTAGCTCCACCACCCCATGCTTTACACAACCTCTAAGCCCATGCATAAATGTCTTAGGTCAAATCCTCAAAGGTCATCTTGAGAGACACATTCATTATTACAATATGCCCTTTTAGGTCTTAATTTAAACTACCCTTTTTGTTCTTTGTTAAGATAATAATAACACTTGTTATGAAAAGGAACTATCTTCATTAGTCAACAACATCATTTTGGAATAGGAATGTGACACAAATAAAGATTCTTATCATCAACAATAAAACAATTGAATTCTTCATAGATTGGCACATAAATAGACTTATCCCAATAGAAAATTTTCACTATTCCATAGGAATATATCTACAATAACTAGTTCATTCCATCATCAATCATTCATTCTAATTTTGAGAGCTAAAATTATGTGTTGCCACCCATGCTGACTACCTTGAATTTGTTGAATACCTTTCATTCTACTCTCTATTGTAAGAAATTTGAATTGTAAGTAATTATGTGATTAAACTAAATATTTTCTTAAATAGAACTTATATGTGACATGACAAATAATACTTTGTTAACCAAAATTGCATCATAGTTTATTCTCTTCTCTAAATTCATTTTTCTTTTACTATTGGTACTCAAAAAGTAGTATAAATGGATTTTGTAGAACTCACAAACATGAATCTTTAATAAAATGTGTAGAGAACACTTGCTCTAACTATGTTCAAACACTTACTATAAATTTGTACTAGAATTTTACTTCTTAATTATGAATTTGGGGATTTTTGATATTTGTTTTGATCATTTATGGTGACTTTTGTTGCCAGTAGTGGATTCAAAGCTTATGGTGATGATCATTTATAATATAGAAAAGTTATTATGAAAATATTCCCTTTTATTTCTTCTACATTATATGATCTTACAAAGTTTATGTTAAGTCTTATAATAACTTAACCTATTCCTTTCACACACTAGAAAGGATGGGATTGGCATCATGCAATCTTAGGTAATGGGGTTTAGAGTAATTGTTCTTTAGGAGTTAGGATATTGGGGCTTATTCCTAGATCTTGGATTCTAATCACAAAGTCTTCTTACATGTCTTGTATTGTCATTATCTTTGTTTGTTCATGCATACTCTTCTTATATATTCTATTTTCTTTTAAATGTTGTAGTAACTCATCTAACTTGTCATCCATCCATAGAAGTATGTATATCATATACTCCATACGATTTTCAAGGAGTGGATGATGTTGAGTGACTTGTCTAGTCTTCTAACATTATAAAAGATTCCAACATTGTTTGTAAGGTTGTCTTCAAAAGCTTCATCTACTCACAAACTCGCTCCATAGTTTTATTTTACTCTTATATTGTATTTTGATCTTCTTGGTTTCTTAGACTCAACAATACATCAACTTATGTTTTTATCCCTTATAATTTTTCCTCATGTCCAACTGATTAACTATTTCATATGAATATATCATACAACTATCCTTTGCTTATGAATTAGTGTAATCTCTTAGCACGTCACTTCCCTTTGATGTCTATAAATTTAGTTCTATTTTCTCCATAATTACTTGTCCTCATAACTAACTTTCAACTATGCTCCAATACAATGAAAGAGTTTGGTTTTATTTCTCTTTCAAAATTCTATTTATATAGGGATCATTTAAGTTATGAAAAAACTCAATACATAACTTATTAGTTAAACAACTCATCAATTTACATCTTTCATAATTGTATTGTCCACATTCTATAGTCATTATTATTATCTTTTAATCTTGTTACAAATCTCTTCTTCATAACAACTTGTTCTTCTTATTTCTTTTTTTTCCTTTTTTTTTGTCTACATCCATACGATGCCTATTTTCTCCTATTACTCATGATAGGTCTTGTGGGAAATTTTGTCATTGATTAGTCTTACAGGGGTTGGTCCTTCTTGGTCTCCTTAGAGATCCACAACTTGACTTATTATGGACAACTATCTTAATTAGGCCCTATCCTCTTTATTCTAGATGGTCTTCCCTTCTTCTTTAGGGAACTAATTTAGATTATGAAAATCTCTTCTTAAATCTTCGTATTCTATTTAAAAAACTAGATTCTTCTTCATTTCTTTATTTTATAAATAATTGGATAATATTTTGGTTTCCTTAATGGTCATTAAGAATCTATAAATCGTAATGAATCCTTTATTTTATTACATTTCTTATTACTAACTACTTTCTTATTTTTGACATGTATATTTACTTTCTTCTTGTTTTGATTCTAGTTGTCTTCTATGTGATGTTACATCTAGTATCTTGTCTTATAGTTTATTATTACTTGCACATACTATCCTCTTAATATTCAAATTTTTTCTTACCATATCTTCTTATTCTCCTTGTCACTTCTTTGTAATTAATTAACTTATGCTTATGTTCCATGGTTAAGATTGTAATGGTTTGCACGATAAGTCATGTTCTTTTATTATGACTTGTTTACAAGTGATTATGAATAATCTTGGATAGTTATGAAGCTAATGATTGTACATTATATTACAATTATATTCAAACATCTTGCCCACTTTAATAATTCTTCATATAAACTATTTGAATCTACACCTTTGCAAGATGCTAGCTTTTTAATGCTTTCTAGGACTTTCTTAGGAGTAAATTGGAGAGATATTTGGTCTAGAATAGAATTAGAATTATTATATTCTTTTGTAAATAGTTTATTATAAAATAAGAAAATATCTTTAAAGGAAAAATTAAATGATGAAGAGGCTTTATAAAAAAAACATTTTCAAAACCAACTAAGCTTCTTTTTAATGTTGTAAGTAAAAGATTCTCATTGATTTTGACAAATTTCTTTCTCTTCATTTTAATCAAGCATTTATATGTCTTAACTAAACTTTTTATGTATTTCTTATTCAAATGCTTAATAGTTTGTCTAGCTTTCATGTAATCCTTATCGAACCAAGTCTTCTAAGGACTTTATATGTTGGATTATTCACAACTTGCATAGATATTGTAATCAAACTTTCTTCAAGCTTCTCATGTTATCTTTCAAGGTTCCATTTTCTATGTGCTATAGCCATATATTTTTTCTTAACTTCAAGGATGAATTTCTATTAAGTTTTTTTTTTCAAGAAAAATTATTAATTTGCAACAAAATATCTATATGATGATGGTAAGGATCCACCAAATCTTCTCCAACACTCAACTTAACAAATTTAACATCTTTAGAAGAACACAAAACTGAATCAAAGTAAAAATTATCTTATGATTTAATAAAAGTAAATGATGAACATTTGTGAAATCTAGCAAGGCCACTGTAGATGAGAAAATCAATGTTTTTGTCTATTCTATTTAGTTTTGTGATGTTTAGATTACCAGTTCTAAGAAAACTAGAAAATGTTTAATGACTATTATAAATAAGGAACACATTGAAATTGTAACATACCGTGAATGATGTATAAATATAGTGTCAAGCATTTAAATTATACTTGAGTAGTTAAATGTATACATAGAGATGAAAGTTAATACATAATGTTTATCTATTTTTATTATGTTTTATTGTATATATGATCAAACTAGAATCAACACATACATATGTTAGAAAGAGTAGTTATATTGATAGATCAAATAAACATAACTACTGGTTAACATTAATTAAGAAATATAAATAATATAATTACTTATAAAAAATTTTAATTAATCAAGAGTATAATGCACCAACATCATGGTGGTATTGTAAATTGAGATGGTATATACAAATATTCATGATGTTACATAATATAGATTTTATTTGATATATTAAGCTTGATAGGACACATCAAATTTCTAACACCATCCCTCAATGTTAACATGGAAAATAAAGATATGATTTATTGTTCAAATACCAATTCATGACTTTCATAGATTGAGTAATAAAAAAAATATCATTCCATTGCTATTCTTCACTAAATTACATAAATTAGAAATTCTTATCTACAGTCAATGGTTCTGGAGTAATGCTCTGAAGTGGAATTCCTTTTATACATTGCATTTCATAGTGAGCACTGTATGACTAAAGAAATTACAAATCATATTTCTAATTAGTAAAGCTATTAATACAAGTATAATATGATGGTGAGCTATTTTCTACTTCCAAAATTATGTTTTAAATTATTTTGATCATTTAAATAACTCTTGAAATGCAAAGGAGAATGACTAGAGATATTAGGGGTAAATATCATTTTTAAACTATATTGTAACATAACCAAACAACTAAGCACAGAAAAGAAAACATATGCTTCTCATTGTAAATTAAAGTAATTACATCATCATCTAACACAAAGTGTACTATATTTAAGATCGATGTGCACAAGCGATTTAAATAATGAGCCAATAGTTAATAAATGATTCTATATTAGCATTTATTGAATTATCAAAAATACTTGGGAATGATTCACCCGTAGACTCTAGGGTAGTTTCTTTCATCATGGATTCTTCAAGAGTTATAAAAGGATTAGAAAATGATAATGGAATTTTCTAAATTAGTTCTTTCAATTTTGGTTCACTAGATTCCTTTTGTATCTCATTCTTTACATCATCATAAGCTATTAGAATTGATAGTGGAAAGACAATGTTTACAAGTGCTAGCTCACAACCTTTCTTAAAAGTAAATATTAATGATGCCTTGTAATGATCTATGAAATCGTCGTTGATTACTTATTCTCATAAACTTTTCATCATGGCATCTAGTTCCTTTCCTTCTTCATTAAGGGTTTTCAATATCTCATTTTTCTATTTAATTAGATATTTTATTCAATTTTACACCATGTGAAGCTCTTCTTGGAGTTTTGAGGCCTTATTCTATATTTTTAATTTGTCTCCCTTAAACTTCATGATTCTCATTATCAATTCCTCCTACCTACTTGTAAGCTCGATCTCCAAACTTAAACTTTTAATGTTCCATGTCTACTTTAGTAACACTAATCATGAGATTTCCTTTGAACATATTTTAGTACACCTTAAACCTCTTTCTTGTGCTAAGCAAAGGCTTTAGCATAATTTTTCTTCTCTTCATAGACATTTGCTAAATCCTTGTTCAGTACCTCATTTTGTGCCAAAGTAGTATTAAACACTTATTTATTATTTCTTAGCATGATACTATAAGCCTTAGCTTTGAAGCAATAGCCTACCATGGTGTAATTCATAATATGTCCAAAATCTTTTCATGTAGCTTGCTTGTAAAATGTCTCTTCCATGTGGCTCTTCTTCATAGATGCTTTGAAGAAATTAATGATTTTTTCTTAATCAATAGCTTTATTTTCAAACCTATAGTGTTGCATTACTACACACACTCTTGATAGAGTCAAATAATAACACTTCAATTGACTCTGCCTCTTATCTTGGACATTAGTAGGTTTGCTTCTTAATGATAACTCAATGATAGAGTGCTTAGTCTTTGAGAAGACTTCCAAAAATAACATTGAAACTAATTCTTTATTTTTCTCTTTCATTTTCATGATGACATCTTTAATGTTGGCAACATTTTCAAATGAAAGGTTGATAAAGTATATTATGAAAGTATTTGGCCCCTTCATATTAATCTTTAAAATTGAAAATTAATCAACACTAATTCCCTTCTTCACCACAACATAAAAAAAATATCATAGAGGTCATAAAATCAATATTATCCCTTTCGTTTATCATACTCTAAAAGGCAATGATATTTACAAGGCTAGAAAATGGCACTTTTAGCTATGAAATTATAATTCTAGCAATAGTAATGGTACAAGCCTATCACCATTCATCTTCACTAACAAAACACTCCAACAACTAATGCTTGGGAAAAACAACTTCCTTTAGTGCAAAATCTATTTTCACCATGTAAAAATAGAATTGCAAGAATCTATTTTAAATTATAGAGAACCTTAAGGTCTTTTCTACTTGGAAAATGAACCAATTATTATGGTAAGTTTCTATAAAATTTTCTACTACCATGGTTCTTCAATACTGTGAACTCTATAAATAGTGTAAGAATGGACCTCTTCAATTCAACATAGTGGCTTGATTTTACTAATTTTGTGGCTAAGGTCAAATTGAATTGATGGTATTGAATATTAATAATGAGGTGATATCCGACATATTTCTCTTTCGAGAGGAGGAGATCAAAATTCCTTGATGATGGTTGAGTGAAGCTCAATATTATTTTTGTTATCATTTGGTGCTAAACTAGGACCTTCACCATGGAGGTTTCCAATATGAAATTTTGACTGCAGTGCTAACAATAGTGATGGTAATGTTGTTTTGATTAGGTATGTGCCACTAGGTCAAAGAAGAGGCTCTAATATTAGGCTTCCTCATGGATCACTCCTATATCTTTCCACCACACCCTCTTCCACTAAGAGACATAATTTCAAATAATTATATTATAATCTACCTGAAACTAGGACTTTCAAGAAATCAAATTGAATAACAAAAATTAGTGTATGCACAACCCATAATAATGGTCACCTACTTGGCATGGATAAAATTGTATTATTAAAAAACTAATACAATCAAATTCTCAAAACCATTTATCTGATTACAAATTTCTCATATTTCTTTAAATTAGCAAATTTATTTTGTTTCGTGCAAACTATCTTTTTGTATTTGGATTTCACAACACTTTGAATTTTTCAAATTTTTTACCTATGTTACAAAATATTTTCAGTATTTTTATATATTTGTAAAGTAATTGTTTTGAAAAGTAATCCTTATATATTAGCTTTAGGGGTTAAATAGTCCTTAAAATTTCTTTTAGTGCATGGTAGCTTTGTGAGGGCTCAATGCACAATGTGAGAGGTGTAAGAGCATGGAGGAGTAGATTTGACACAACTAACAAAACAAATTTAGGTGGATTAGACAACTTTAGACATCCACCATGATCTTAAAAGTTTCACCTTTTATGTAAAGCCTATTCTTCATGTGTGCCTTGCCCAGCAATTCTCCAAACCACAACCACCAATTTCTTTTCCAATCGCACATGGGAGAATCTTACTCATCAATGCAATGGCAATAAATCACTATTTATGGTCTAACATTTTTTAAATGATGGAGAAAAAGATCAAATTATTTTGGTTGAGAGGCCAACATGTCTTGCACAATGGGGGGGAGGGGGAGTGTATTTTGTCATCCTCCATGTCATGCACCATGTGCAGGGGAGCCAAAAAGTCACTGTAGGGGAGCCAAATCTAAAAAGTCAAGGAGCCAAAAAGTCACTTCAAGTGAGCTAAATCTCTATTAAATTGACACCCCCAACCCTTGGGCTCTCCATTCATCTTTTTATATTCCATCATGCACATGCACCATGTGCAAGGGAGTCAAAGAGTCACTGCAAGGGAGCTAAATCTCTATTCAATTGATGCCCCCTACCCCTAGGCTTCNCTGGTAAGAATGAATATTTATTATTAATAAAAATGGTGAAGGTTAAGGTGATGATGGTTATGGTGTGATGCAGCATTTATAAATATTGAACTTAGGCATCATGTTACAAGATTAAGAGGTGCAAAATTGGAATTCACGCAATTTTAGAAACATGGATTCTGTTGCTATTAGTCCCAATAGAGAAGGCAAAGAACACTCTCTTCAAGATAAGCAACAACAACCATCTACTGTAACAAGTAATGTGATTCATGGAGGTTATGGTTTTTGGTGCACATGTGGGCATGGCCGAGGTAGAGGACAACCATAGATTTTAGAAACTAAAAATCTAGAATCTAAAGCGAGAAACAAAATGACATGAACAAGAATGACAACTAATTCTACAAAATTCAAGAGTATGTAATTTATGCATTTTTTAATATTTTAAAACAAATATTTATCATAGGAAAATCTTCACATTTTATTTACATACTTACATTACATATATATTTTTAGGCTGAGTCAACTTCAAATCCCCTATCATCACTTGGAAATTCATCCAATGTAATGATCCACATTATTGATACTAATAATGTAAATAATCAATAAGAAATGCAGGTTGGTGTTTGTCCATACTCAAGTTGGTACATATTTTAGTTCAATTTTTAGTTTAAATTTTGAAACATTTTTTGCAGGACATTAGATATGCATATGTTCTTGTTAATCAAGCAACATCTATTCCAGAAATCACACATAAAGAAGAACAAAAATTGCAAGAAGATCAAGAACAACCACATTATAGTGAGAGTGAGCATCAAAAGAGGCAACTTCAATAGGAGGAAAATTCATCTCATTGAATAAATGAAGCTATAGATGTTTCCAATGCACAAAAAATGGAAATGCCTTCTTCAGAACCTATTCAGTCTTTCCCAAGATTGCAAAGGCCAAGTACAAAAATTACTCAAGTAATACATAATTTTAATACTATAGTTAGAAATTTTGAAAATCCACGTTCTTGTAATGTATGCAATGAAATATTTCTTTGCATATTATTGGATTCAACTAGAAGTAGAGGACCCACATGCAATAGGTGCATTAATGAAAAGAAACATAATATTCTTGATAGTTTTGGTTATGAAATCAAATGATTTTCTGTTGAAAATAACATGGATCTTGGTATCCAACCACCTATCCTAGGCTATTTAACTAAGGTTAAATAAATGTTAATTGTAAAACTCAGTCCAATTTTACAAGTTACACATGCAGTTATTAGATAGTTCAAGTATAAAGGTCACATAATTAGCTTTGCTTGGGATGTCACACAGTTAACTAAAAGACTGCCTTGTAGAATTAAAGATATCACTTTCTCGATATTGTTGATGCACCCATAACTATTGAAGAACTATGAGAACAAATCAATAGTACTCCATCACATGTCATTGTTGATAATTTAATGTGATATGGTACATCCATTTGTGGTACACCATCTTATTGGAGAAAATGTAAAGCAGAGCTAACTAACATGGTGAATAAATTGGGAACACTTACTATTTTTTTTACTCTAATTACAGTAGATCTCTATTGGCCTAAGTTGCATAATCCAATGGAAGGAGATCCACCTGAGAACTCATCAAAACTCAAACGTTGGACTTAGAGTAATATCATAGAAAATCTGCATATCATTGCAGAGTTTGTGTATCATTGTTGCATTGCCTTTCTTAAAATAGTTTTGATGAATGAGTTCCATGTTGTTGACTATTGGACAAGATGAGTCGCAACATCGCAGACCTTCACATGTGCATAGTTTCTTGTGGATACAAGATGCTCCAAAGTTAGATGAGCTCGACCATAATGATCCTCAGTCATGTGTAGGGCAAAGGAATATTTTCATTCAATTATAAATTTGTGGAATCCAAGATTTACATCTAATGAACATCCAAATAATGTTAATTCTCATTTATCTTTTCTATTCATTGCACAAAGTTCTTTTTCCTAATATTGCTTTCAATATAGAGATATTAATTTCTCCATTGTTACTTCTTTAAATCTGTCTTTTCACTTAGTCTTTACATGTAAATATGTTATGTCATCCATGTGAGTTGGCTGCTGAAGAACTACAATTTATGGATCTAGAAACTAATTATGCTGATTTGCTTAATTTTGTTCAAAGATATATTGTATGTAAACTTGGTGCATGCTTACGAAAATGTAATGGCAAAGAAGTTTGCAAGTCCCACTTTCTAATCAAAATGTTGTATCATTACTATGTCCTCATCATTGCATTCATTTTCATTACAAATAAACTTTAAATTATCATGGGAAAAAATATATAGATATTCAACTTTTGTATTTTTCAATTCTAGGTACAATGTTCCTTGATTGTTATCTTTAGAATCAACTCTTCAGAGATATCTGGAAAATAATAATGAAATTACTTATGTTCCTCGAAGAAATGATTTAAGGCTTTATGTTCAAAATAGAATGATGCTTTATACATGGAGGGAAAATGTAGATTTTTATCCTATTTCATAAAATATATCACGAAATATGTAGCTAAAATAGAGAAGAGATCACAATCTTTTCGTAAATGTTATTGCAAATTTCTAAGTCAAGGAATCCTCATGAAGATGATTTATCAATCTATAGAAGGTTTATGATGGATGCTACTATAGATAGAGACATTCGTATTATGGAGATCTGTCACATGTTGTATGAGCTTCCTTTGGTAAACTATAGTCATGTTTTCTGCACAGTCAATGTTTCTTGAGAGGTGTACAGAAAAGTTCAAATTAATTCAGATGAAATGAATGAAGCTAAAAACTACACAAATATTATTAATATGTATAAAAAATTTCCACTTTTGATAGAGGGTGTCTCATTATTATAGGATTTTAAAGAGTACAATTGCAACATGAACAATAATTCCAACCTAAATCAGAATTTGTGTCACCCAAAGCCGGATGGTATTGTCAAATATTCTTCTAAGTTTCTCATCCAACCAAAGCAAGGAGAAGAAAAATGGATTGAATATTCTTGGGCTATGTTGTTGTTACATTATCCATTTAGAGATGTGAAACAAGATCTTGGTTCTAATGATGAGGATATTAAAATGAAGTGGTTTTCTATTCAACATTTGTATGTAGCATCAAAGATTAATATTGAATGAGAATTCCATAAAAATCCTCAATCATCATCTCTTATCAACAAGTCATTTTTAAAGAATAGAAGTGGAGATGCTTGGGCTATGAGATGTTGATAGAATGCATAACTAGACGTTACAGTATCTAGGAGAGGATGTTGCAAAATTTGCTACAAATTTTATTGCTAGCAATAAATCATCTCAGTCCATGATTGTTATTGATCATGACTATAATGCCTACAATTCTGATAAGTTGGATGCAAAGAAAAAGAAGTGCTACAATAAAATTGTTGGCCACATGATGTTTTCACAGTTAATACGTGAAGTTGTTTTCCCTTTAAGAATGATTATCTAGGGAACACTTGGTATGGGAAAGTCATTTCTCATAGGCGTGCTTTGTAATGCTTTCATGAAATACTACAATGAAAAACATAATGCTTTAATTGTAATGACACCCATAGGAGCTACAACATTTAACATTAACACAACAACTATTCATTCTAGTTTGAACATTTGAATAGGTTCCTACAAAGAACTCTCTTCATCTACAAAGATAGGTATACAACATTGACTATAACAGGTAAGATATATAATAATTGATGAAATGAGTTTTGTGGAAGGAATATTATTACAAAGCATTGATAGACAACTAAGAGAAATTTTTCCAGAACATCACAATGAAGTTTTTGGGGGAAAATTAGTTATATTGATAGGTGATTTATGTCAGCTTCCTCCTATGCTTGATGTTGTGTCTTATGCATCCAAAAATGCAAATATTATAGGAGTTTGGGAATCACTTGATACATTTGTCTTTTTAGATGCAATTTTTTGTTAGTCTAGAAATGATCCTCAACATCAAACATTCAGGGAAGTATTCATGCATATCAGAGAAGGAAAAAGCCATGATGAATATTATAATTTCTTGGTTACTCTAATTAATCATCCATCCACTTCGAGTGGATTAGATGGTTTTGAAGAATCAATGTACTTATATGATACAAAGCATAAAGTCCAATCACACAATAAGAAGATGTTGCAAACAATGCAGAAACCTGTTACATTATGTGTAGTAGATAGAGATCCCTATAAATTTAGAGTCTTTGATGATGACAATGATGATATAGAGAAATCTCTACTTATAAGGGAAGGTTTAAGGGTATTGCTCATAGTTAATCTTTGGCTTGAAGTAGGATTGGTGAATGATGCACTTGGCATGATTCACAGTATTATGTATCCTCAAGGTAAATAGCCACTTGCATTACCATTGGCTGTTATTATTAATTTTGACTCCTACATTAAATGTGCCTTTAATAATGATAATCCTCATCATGTGTCAATTATACCTGTAGTCCTAGGAGAATCTCATTAGTTACTGTTATGGTTGACATGGGCCATGATTATTCATAAATCTAAATGAATGAAGCTAGATAAGGCTATTATTAACATTGGTTCAAGAAAAGTTATGCATCTAATGTTTGTTACATTATTTAGAGTCAAGACCATTGAAGCTTTGAAGATTTATCCTTCTTTCTCTATGCAAAGATATAGAAAGATTTTAGATGCTAAACATCTCCAAAGTAGAATTACACAAGAAGTTCATTTTTCTTAATTGGAGAATTAGGCATATTGAGTTCATAGTTATCATTGTATTTTACCTTTTACTCAATCCTATTATACAGCTCTGTAATGTTTGTTGAAATAATTGTGCAATATATTCCTTCATCAACATATATGAAATATATAAACCTTTATTTTAACCAATTTATGTTTACCAATATATATTATTTGGAATGCAAATAGTGATGATAACTTAAAAAATAAAAAAAATAATTAAATTCTACTCATAGCCCATGAAATTTCTACACAAGAAAACTTACAGGTCTAACATTTGTTTTATTATCTAGAGTCAAGACCATTGATTCTTTAAAGATTTCTCCTCCTTTCTATGTGCAAAGATATAGAAAGAGTTCAAATGCTAAATATCTCCAAATTAGAATTACACAGGAACTTTGTTTTGCTTAATCAGAGTATTGGGCATATTGAGTTCACAGTTATCATTAGATTTTACCTTTCGCTCAATCCTATTATACAGCTCTATAATTTTTGTTGCAATAATTGTGTAATGTATTCCTTCATTAACATATACAAAATATATAAAATTTTATTTTAACCAATTTATGTTTACTAGTATATATTATTTGGAATGCAAATAGTGATGATAACTTAAAAAATAAAAAAAAATAATTAAATTCTACTCATAGCCCATGAAATTGCTACACAAGAGAACTTACAGGTCTAACATTTGTTGCATTATCTAAAGTCAAGACCATTGATTCTTTAAAGATTTATCCTCCTTTCTATGTGCAAAGATATAGAAAGATTTCAGATGCTAAACATCTCCAAAGTAGAATTGCACAGGAAGTTCATTTTGCTCAATTGGAACATTAGGCATATTGAGTTCATAGTTATCATTGTATTTTTCCTTTTCCTCAATCCTATTATATATCTCTATTTGTTTGTTGCAATAATTGTGCAATGTATTCCTTCATCAACATACACGAAATATATAAACTTTTATTTTAACCAATTTATGTTTACTAGTATATATTATTTGGAATGAAAATAGTGTTGATAACTTAAAAAAAATTAAATTCTACTCATAGCCCACAAAACTGCTACACAAGAGATCTTACGAGTCTAATGTTTATTACATTACCTGGAGTCAAGGCGATTGATTCTTTAAAGATTCATCCTCCTTTCTATGTGCAAAGATAGAAAAAGATTTCAAATGCTAAACATCTCAAAAGTAGAATTGCATAGGAAGTTCATTTTTCTCAATTGGAGGATTAGGCATATTGAGTTCATAGTTATCATTGTATTTTTCCTTTTGCTCAATCCTATTATATAGCTCTATAATGTTTGTTGCAATAATTTTGTAATGTATTCCTTCATCAACATATACAAAATATATAAACTTTTATTTTAACGAATTTATTTTTACCAATATATATTATTTAGAATGCAAATAGTCATGCTAACTTAAAAAATAAAAAAAATATTAAATTATACTCATAGCTAGTAAAAATACTCCACTAGCTTAGATATATATATATCAATTGGCCAAGATGATTTTAGAAAAAAATGATGTTAACCAAGCTTGACTACTAGATGAGGTAATAAGATAACTAAAAATAGAATCACTCATCCCTCTATTTCTCTATCGCTTACCTAATTTATTTTTACCCTCTCAGTCAAGTTTGCTCTTTGTTTGTTTGTTCATGGCATTTTTGAGCATTATTTATTCAAGAGATTTATTTCTCAAAAACATAGAATGGAGAATATAGAATGTTGTGGAATGTGATTATTTTGTAGGGCATGAGTGATAACTCAAGAAGTAAGAGATGTCATAGTAGAGACTAGATGGGAAAGATAAGAGCACGGACAAACATGGATAAAGACAAAGGCTATAAGTCAAATGAAGGTGCTCCAAGGATTGGAAAGAAGCCAAATCAACAAGAGAAAGCCTCACAAATTAGAGCTCAAATGTTGAGAAGACATCTCCAGGGAACATAAGATGTCTTGACTAAAATAAAGTCCTTCATAGAAAGACATCTCCCAAAAATATCAAACATCTCCTTTGTAAAGAAGACACCTCCTTAAATATGTCCCACTTCAAAAAGAGACATATTTCTAGATTTGAGGCAAATATTAAGTAGATGTCCCAACTTCAAAAGAGATGTCTAAACTAGCCATTAGATAGCTATTGCATGAATTTCAAGGTGTTTTTGGAAACTTTGAGGCTATAAGAAAACTTCAATCTCTTGGAAATGATGCAAGTGTGGTCAACATCAAAGTAATCATTGTGTATTATATTCTATTATACTTGTGTACTTCATTTGTCAAATCATTTGCTCTGTTTGTAGAATTGTACTTCAAAGTAAAAAATCCTATACTTTAAGTTACACACCTTCCTTGTGTTGTTATTTCTTTCTTGTAGCCCTATGAGGTTGATGTGCTTCTTACGATAAGGTATCTTAGATGATTGAGTGTTTGTGTAGCATCAAAATACTCCAGAGTAGAGCTTAATTTTGTAAAAGGTTGTGGGATCCTTGAAACCACATTCTAAGCTTGTTGGGATCTTGTGAGGTTGAGTAGTTTCATAGTGGTGAAACACTCTAGAGTAAAGCTTAGAGCTTGTACAATATGTGGTACCTTTCAAACTACATTTTAGAGAAGCAAAGTCTAGAAGTGTACAAGGATTTTACCATCTAAGTGTGGATGTACCTAAGTTGGAAAACCACATAAAATTTGGGTGTGGTTTTTATTATTGACCAATTTTTTTGGTAAACTTATTTAACCCTTCTTTTAAGTTCTCAATCCTCAAGTAGTATTGATGCTTTGTACTCTTTCCTTCAATGTCAACTTTTAAGAGTGAACTATGGAGGGGACATCTTACACAAAGTCACCAATGTTTGATGGATTCAACTTTGCTTATTGGAAGGCAAGGATGCAAGGCTTATTTGATTATATAGATTTTAAAGTATGAGAGTCCATCCTCAAATGCTACACACTACCCATCAACAATACAACAAAGGCCATCAAGCCCTAGAGCATGTGGACACAAGAAGAAATAACACTTCTATGAAGAAGGTTGTAAAAGCTTATGATAAAAATAAGTAAGAAATCTAATAAAAAAAGACCTAATAAATTCAAAGGTAAGGAAAGAAGTAAAAATTTTTCAAGTTCTAATTTTGATTCTTCTTTAATAGAATGTTGGGTATGCAATGGAAGAGGCCATGTGGCCTTAAAATGTTCTAGTAATGATAGGTTACAATGGAGGGAAAGAAGTGATATGGATGTGAAAAAGACCAACTTCTATTGAAACTTGGATGATGGAGAACAAAGTGAAGAAGACATGGAGGATGATACAAAATATTCACTCCTCATCTATATGGCCCTCATAGTGATGATGCTGGCACCTCAGATGATGAATTTGAAAATGATGAAGAAAGATACGAACCTTTGTGTAATGAACTCTTATCTTTTCAAAATCTTTACACAAAGTTAAATAAAAAAATAAAAATCATAAATCAAGACATTTCTTCATTAAATTTAAAAATTTTAGATCTTACAAAATAAATCTCAAGCCTAAGGGTTGAGAATGAAAAACTAACCAAGTCTTATGAGCATATTAAGGAAGAACTTGTAGATACCAAACTTGTAAATGAAAGGTTGGACAAAGAAAAAGAGTCCCTTTAGATGGTTCTTGGAGAGGGAAGAGGTCCAAATGAAAAAATTGGTCGAGGATGTTATCAACATGAACAAGAAACCTCAACAACCTCATCTAAACAAGAAATTACTTCAAAGAATGAGGTAACCACTAGTACTACAGGCAACCAAAAGATAACTCCAATGTTTGATTACTTTAATCTTAATAGAAAGGTTAGATGTTATTATTATAATATATTTGGATACAAGTAATGGAATTGCAATTAGAAATATTATCATATGAATACTTGTTCATATCATAAGTCTCCTTGGTCTTACCTAAAAATGTCTAGAAAGCAAACTATGCAGGACCATAGGAAAACATGGACACGTCAAAAGGATAAGGGAGTTAAGAAAGTATGGAGGATCAAAAGGAAGGAATATGAGAGTGAGAAGGGCTCTCTCCAAAAAATTTGTGAAAGGAATCCAAGCCTTGGAGATTGAAGAAATATGTGTAACAAGAGAAACCTTAAAAGAGGAATCTATTTCTCAAGCTTACTAGCCAACTTCATTCTCATCAATAAGGAAGGTAAGCAGAGGTAGGTTTTTAATTTATTATAAGTATCTTATGAGATTATAGTCCTTGGAATCTATCCCTATGCTTTATCTTATGAAATTCCATCTTACTAAGATGTCTACCAGGAGACGTCTACCATCATATCTCCACTTTCAAAAAGAGATGTCTACGTGTAATTCTAAAATTGGATGAGACATCTATCATTTAAAGGAGATGTCTAATTTTTTGATATAAATCCTCATTTGGTGAAATTATATGAACCCAAACATGGTATTTTCAATATCAATGAGATAACCAAAAAATGATGACCAGGGCTTCATCTAACATAGCGATTTGAGCATGCATGACCCACAAGAAGTTCGGAAAATCAAGGCAACTACTAAAGAAGAAGTCCAAGAGAGCATCCAGTAGTAATCCAAGCACATATAACCTCCAGTTTAGATCTATCAGCACCAAGCATTAGTTTAAGAACAACCATTTGACTTAGACCATACTCTCTATCATGACATGTTGGGCTTGTTCACCAAGGAAAGAATCTTGTGCACCCTTAGCTCATTAGTTTGTTAATTCGATAGTAGGATGCTTTCTCATACTTTGGGGATGATTGGAAGGAATCTCTCTTACCTCTATAAGGGAATGGATGCATCTAGCCTAACTCTTCCTCCAAATGAGAAGTAGTTTAAGGAGATCATCACTCCTTCCATTTTAGATAGTGAGGAAAACCTTCCTATCTTACATAGACATTTGATAACAACTAGAAATTTTTGGACCTATGACTCAAGAAATGAGTATAATTCAGAGGAGCCTGATGCATCATTGGCATGTTTCCAAGGGGAGCATCCTAATCCCATGTAGCCTAGCCCTAGTTTTCCACATTAGGATGATGCTCCTAAGTCTTTTTAGTAGGAGGCTATGGACAACATCTTTGGAACTTCATCCCAATGGAGACCTATCAATCCCCTCACCTATCAGAGGAAGGTTGCATCCTCATCTTCTTAGTTCACCCCATCTTAGTAGGATTTCAAGCTTCATCTCAATTTCAGGTGAAGCTTCATCCATGGATAGCACATGTTTGAGTACCATCTTTAGATGATGATGATGAGCATCATGTCTCCAGAAATAGTACCAATAGTGATCATGATGAGTAGGAGACTTACAAAGCTTCTTCTACTATAGCAGCTTAAGATGAGAACTATGATGATGCTATAGAGATTAGTGATTAGAGTCCTTGGGTCATCCCTCCTTTTTGATGATGTTCAAAAAGGGGGAGAGAGCTTTTGAGATGTATATGAACAATTTAATGATGTAAACATATGGGGTTTTTGTTGTGGACTTGCACATGTATGGGTTTTGTACATGATGTAGATGTTTTAGTGGTTGTATGTATTGTGGATAGTTTTGTGGATAGATTATACCATTGATACACCATGCTTCTACATCATGTGTGTTGTTGCATTATTTTTCTTTTTCCTTTGCATAGTATAGTTTCTTTTTGATTTCACGTCATCTTTACACTGTGCCTTGAGCTTTAGATCCATTATTTTAGTTATAACCTTGGATATCATTGAAATTTATATGTATTAATATTTTTATTTGTTATTATTATTGTTTATTAACTCACCCATTTTCTTAAGTTTTGGACATAACCAAAAAGGAGGAGATTGTTGACCTTTTGGTATGTCAAAACCTTAAGGAATATGAAGAATATAGAATGGTGTGGAATGTGATGATTTTGCAAGACATGAGTGAGAACTCAAGTGAGAGATGTCATAGTAAAGACTACATGGGCAAGGTAAGAGCATGGGCAACCATGGATAAAGATGAAGGATATGAGTTAAATGAAGATGCCCTAATCATGTAAGAAAAATTTTGAAAGGTAACACAATGATCATCTTCTCTCCTAAAATAATAAGATGCTACAAAAATTTGATAGGGGTAAGGCTTACCTAGCATTATGAAGGTGCTAGCTTGTGTGGACATGGTCCCTTTTACCTAGATGGAAGTCTAGCATAACAAAATGGTGGTGACAGCCACTAGAAACAAACCCTAGTTTGCATTGTAAGGTTTGTGGAAAGAGAAGGCTTAGATCATCGGGCAATGGCTTTTTATCTTTTCGAGCAACCACCTTACTATTTAGTTATATATTTTTTATTATATTAATTCCCATTGTGAGACTGATGAATTTTGAAGATAAAGAGATCAATTTATACCATGACAATGATAATTATATGTTCAATTTTTATACGTAATTAAATATATCAATTCTCATCATAAGATCGATGCAAATTGATATTCTAGTACCATTTATATCAAACTTTACCATGCCTACACTATTCAGATATGAAGGTCTCTAAAAATTTTTTATGATATTGAACATCATTAATTAAGCCAATTTAGATTAATATAATTGTATAATTAAATATGAAACAACATTGTAGTCACATTTTTTAGATGTAAGAGTTTTGAA
Source organism: Gnetum montanum (assembly GCA_015680685.1). Lineage (NCBI taxonomy): Eukaryota > Viridiplantae > Streptophyta > Gnetopsida > Gnetales > Gnetaceae > Gnetum > Gnetum montanum. Next base: position 27,510 of record MNCI01026505.1, read on the forward strand.
AAAAAAATTATAATATCGTTGTTCATTAATCAAGTTGATGCAAACTGATATCATTGCACATTTTCCAATCAAAATTTATCAATTAAATTGATATCATTGTCAATAAACTGGAGGTAAATTATTTTATCAAATCACTTAGAATTTAAAAATTGATATACTTTGATATTTGATATCTTGAGCCATTGTAAAATATCAATGTACATTGATTTTCTAAAACCTTAAGGGTTTCCTAATTTCCCTTATGTCTATAGACATTGATTCCATGATGTCTCTTGATTATGCCCAATTCTTTATCATACATCTTAACATCTCTCAATGTATATATTTTTAAAACTTTATCAAGAATAACATAAATTTATTAATTTATTTAATAAATGTTATTTTAATCCCCATCCATATACTTTATAATAAAACTTTATTTACTTCGAATATGACATCTTGAATATAAATTCACATACAACTCTCTAAGGAAGTTCCACCTAGGATTACTGGAACTATGCTTTTCCTCATAAGGTTTGCTTTCTTTGTTGGAAGGATGGCTTACAATCTCAAGGTTTCTACCTTTCTAGCTTTTAAGGATCTTAGATGCATTTCTTTCAATAAAAATATTCCCTAACTTGATATTAGATTAGCTCCCATGTTAGTTGTTCCCTACTATCCTACCCTTTCATTAAAGTAGTAACCTCCCCCTTTAATTAATCTAGGTCATGTACCTAATCTAGATTAATTAGATTAGGTGTAGATTAATACTAACTAGGAGAGTAGACCAAAAGCAAGTATGTCATGGATTTTATATACTCTCCACTATAAATGACACATAGGTAAGCTTTGAACTTCTAATGATTAGTATTCATAATGCTCTAGCCATAGTAGGGATCTCTACTACTAAATCTTATGGAAGGCATGGTGGAAAGTCATGCAGGGTCAAAGAGTTTTAATTACTTGTGGATATTAGAGTTGGTAGCCTTAGAGTTTGATAATAATGATGAAGTGATATTATGNTAGTTGGTAGCCTTAGAGTTTGATAATAATGATGAAGTGATATTATGGAATGTTTGGAGGTTACTTATGAAATTAATAATAAAATTTAAAAATACTTGGTATATTAGGAAAAGAAAAGACATTATTCCTTATAGGTATGAATTTTCACAAGCTAAGAGATTACATAAATAGAGTAAGGAAAATGCTTATAAATAAGGTTGTTCATTATGCTACTTAGGGTAGTAAATCCTTCCCTTGATAGTGTTATATCCTATCTATATAAAGTAGTGGAATTCATATTTTTTTTGGTGGCTACTACTCCACCCATAATCACTCTACTCATAAAAGGAGATTCTTGTGGGATACATAAAAAATTTGAGCATTTAGCATTGCCCGAATGGTAAGGATATGATTGAAGTGTGGCTCTTCTCATGTTTGAAGGATCTTGTATGAACCTATTTCTTTCTTCTCTTTTTTAAATCAAAAATATATATATTTAGGCCTGATTAAATCATAAGCTTCTTGTGAAATCATTTTTTATTCTTTTCTATCAATTCAATAAGTTTCTCATATGGCACTAGTCTTATTTCATTGAATACCTTTACCTTCTTAGATACTAGATCGAATATAATATACCCTTTCCTCCATATTAACTATCCAAGACACTAACCAATATAAACCTTACACTTATAAACATTAACTTATTCTTAGTTATTTTACCTCTAAACTTATGAAATTTTAAACCTAAGGAATAATAAAATTTATTATGCCAATCAAGTGTGGTTTATTCATATTTGAATAATATGTTTATTATTTTAAGGCTCACCCGAAGATGGATTTTGGATTTTAACTTGGCAATTTCAAGCTAGGGGAAGTTGTAGTTCTCCTTGTATTATAGACATGATGCTACTAAATTCTTTATAGTTCCAACAACTAATATTATTTTTCTACTATCCTCTATATTTTTTGAGGTAAACGTTGTAGAGTTTAGGTTATCTTTTAATTGTTATTACATTATTAAATAAGATATTTGATTATCTAAATCAAACATGATCTCTATCATTTTGACTTCTAATTGATCACTCTCATTTTTGTTTCTTCTATAGGGTAGTTTGGATTACTTAATTCTAGTAACTTATCCTCCCTAGGGTCCTCTATCTTATGTTGATTATAATGCTTACGTCTCTAGCCATTTACTATGAGTGAGTTAGATAGGCCTTTAATATGTGTAATTAGGATACTACCATTTCTACGAGGTTGTAATACTAGGTATGGACCTTCCAACTGAGTTGTTAACTTTTTGAAAATTTGTGTAGCCTCATGTTATATAAGAAGACACTATCTCCTTCTGAAAATTTCTTATTTAGTATGTACTTATCATGCATACACTTCATTTTTTCCTTGATTATTCTTTGTTTATCAAGTGCATGGATGTGTAATTTATCAAGTTCATGTACTTGGATCATCCTAAAGTATTTATTAAGTTCTTCATCAAAACTTAATTGATGTGCTAATCTTAGAGATTACTACTTGATTTCGACAGGCAACAAAAATTGTTTTCCATAAATCAACTAATAGGTTGAATAGCCTAAGTTTGGTTTATAAATACTTCTATAGGCCCAAAGTGCATCTTGTAATTTCTTAGACTAGTCTCTCCTATTAGTACACATGATCTTAGTTAAAATAGTTAGAATGATTCTATTAGCATTTTCAAATTAATAATTTGTTTGAGGATGATAAGCAATGACTATCTTATGTTTTATTCCACAAGGCTTCAGGAATTTTTTCACAATATTATTTACAAAATGAGTTTTCTAATTACTAATGAGTGCATGTGGAGTCCAAATCATGTTGAAATACCATTTGTTGGAGTAGCTTTATCCTCTACACATTTATTCACATAGTCTATACATACTAGGATATACTAACATCCAATGAAAGGTGGAAATGGTTCTAAAAATTCTATACCCCATACATTAAAGGGTTCCATTATTAAAAAGGTGCTAAATTATATTTCTTATCTTTTTGTGATTTCCCCCTAAACATTGACACCTATCACATCCTTGGAAATATATGTGAGCATATTTAAAGATATTGAGCCAATAAAACCTACCATGTTATATTTTTATGGTTGTTCTATTTCTATCAAATTATCCTTCCCAAGATCATCATGATACATTCAAAGGATTTCTTATTATTTATCTTCCACAATATAACTTCTTGCCACATCTTCCTTAAATATGTGATAGAGGTATGGTTCATTTCAAATGTACCTTGAGAGTCCTTATAGAAAATATTTCTTTTCTTCTTGACTTCATTGAGTTTGTGTTTTTATTATGGCTAAATAGTTTTCTATATCAGCAGACCATGGGTTCCTTTTCTAGTAAAAAGGATTTTTCATAAGGAAATTTATCACTAAATGATCCTCTTGTCCTATTTTCTTATAAATTTTCAAGTCTAAATAGGTTATCTATGTAGTGACCAAAAATTTCAGTGGCTGGAACACTGAGAGGTTGCTGGGCAAATAGTTTAACACCAGATCTATGCGAGGATTGTGCTGGAGAAAAACAGAAATGAGGCACCTTGAATGGTCTGGTCGATCAGACATGGACTTAGTTGGTGTATCTTAACCTTATGTAAATGTCATTTCGAGGGTGAGACACGCAAGGTAAATCAATGATCAATAAATGTACAAATGAAGAGAATGATGCAAAATAACGATAACAGTAAAGAAATAGAAGAATAGACTAAGGTGAGAAAATGCACCACCCCAAGGTCATGGATTTGATTCTTTACCCTGTTTGAAAGATGTACAACAAGTCATGCAATGCCGGAGACACACAAGGAACTCAAGGATAACTAGAATGTTCAAGGGAAATGCCAACTATGCCTCCTGTAAGCCAACTTAAATGCTGATTGTAGCAAGAAGCCAATTCTATTTGTTAAGAAGCCAATCAAGAAGCCAACTAGCCAATGCAAAAAGCCAACAAGCCAAGCGCTCTTGTCAATGCAAAAAATGCCAACTCTTTGGATGCAAAGCCAACCCTTTGAGCATTGTTTTCCAGGGTATTTATAGGGCTATGAGCAAGCAAGAAATGTGGCTTGGATGCCATGTGTCCTGGACCCCACAAGATGTTGATGTGCTCGTACTATGTAGGTGTGCAATCCTGGTCATGAACTTGGCTATGCTGTGATTATGCTTCCAAGACTGTATGTGCCAAGATCAGTGTGCTAACAATGCAAAAAAAAAAATGGAGCTTACGCCCCAGGACTATGTCTTCCCTACTCTTACGAGTAGGGTCAAGCGTAGGAACAATGTTTTTTAGGAGCTAACCAGGGGATTTGCAAGATGGAGTGAAATTGGTGCTTCCATCAAGGAGATGCTAAAATGAAGAATATTGATGACTATAAGTTCTAGAAATACCCAAAGATGTCTTGATGCTTCCATACCAATGTTGCATTACTAATGCTTCATAGCATAAGTGGCTGCTTACTAAACTGTGCTACTCTACGTAGCGTAGCCACTGGTTTCAACTAGAACTTATGTTGAAGCTAAAATCATTTGTTTGTCATTATGCTAACAACTATAACTTTTTTTGTTTGTGTTGGGAAGCCCTTGAACTTGCTGAACTTACGTTTGAAAAACCCTTGCTTCTTTTACATTGTTGCTACACTATGTAGCATAGCACATCGTAGCAACCAGCGTATCCTGCCTTTTCATTCAATCCACCATCTTCTAGTAAGAAACTTTGCTCAAGGCTTGGTGCTAAACAAGGAAACTAGTTTAGGAGGCTAGAGTGTTTGCTGAGTGAAACTTTCTTATTGGAATCATTTGGCAAGTTGGGTCTTTCTTCTTTGCCTTTGCTACGCTGTGCTATGCTAGGTAGCGTAGCATAGCATAGTAGCTTGTGTTGATTGAATTTTGACTTATCTCACAATAATTTTATCAGTTTGCACTTAGATAATAGAGCAACTATTCCTTGAGGCTTACTACGCTACATAGCGTAGCATAGCATAGCAAACTTCTTTACTAGAAAACTTGTTGAATTTCTTTGGTTATCCCAAACACTTTCAAAAATTCCTAGCATATTTTCTGACTAGACTATCAACTCGGTAAATTGTCCAGGTGGGTAGCCCGGAGATTCCATTGGGCCTATCAAATTTGGAGATAGAAAACTTGCCAAATTGGATAGTCTAACCTCAGTGCCTACATTTTCCTGCCAAATTGTCATGATGCTGCACTTGTGGAAGTCCTTGCCTAAATTCCAAGACCCTGGTGAGGCATGAGGGCCTTGAAATTTGACGGTGTTTCACTAACCCCTCTTTGTCGATGTTTGGAGGATTCGCCCAATAGACGTCGATAAAGAATACGAAACACCATGAAGGACAATTCACCAACATCTCTCTTTGGTGGTTACTTAGAAGTCACCTTGCTCTGCTTGGGAATAATAGGATAGTTGTGAAAGGGAAAGGGGAAAGGATAGACTTGAGGGGATAGGTTCAAGAAAAGGTAAGATGAAACTTAGTGGGATCCCTCATCAAAGTGCTTATGAGGGAGTTGTCCTACGTGAACATCTTTTCTTTTACTGGCTTCTGACCTCTCATCAGAATGCTTGGAGAGGATCATTATGAAACAGCTAGTGTGCCATTTCCTTTGGGCACACGCTCTCTTTTCTTTTTTTTATGCTTTTGTGCTTTTCTTTTGCTATTTAGTCATATTCATTTGCAAACAATCTTGTTGTTTTAGGACATGTGTTTTCTCCCAAGGATGAGTTTCGTTACATCCATGTGGGGCTTTGACCTACCTATAGATGCTTCCCATGTGGCAAGTTGCATTATGTGGGTTATGGACTTTGTCGTTGAGCATATGGGAGGGCTTTACACACGTCAAGAAAGCTTGTAAAATGGGTGTGAAAAGGGAAATTGTGAGTTGAGAAATGAGATGATGAAGGTAAAAAGGGAAGGGGTAGGATGTGCACTCCCAAGTAGCCAGGCTAGTCAAAGCAGTCACCTCAGAACGATGTGGTGTCTTGTCCTCTTGGCGAAATGCATCTCTAACCAACGCCATCTTGACTCGTACCCTACAAAAGCAAGAAAACGTAGATCAAAGAAATGTGACCATGAAATGCAGTTAGGCAACATCTAAAGCAAGAAGGTCAGCAGCAGCTCTGGTAGAGGCAAGCTGAAGGGGTCAGTGCCAAGGGGGCTAGGAGTTACGATGATGTGAGTGCTTAGGAGTCCCTGCCCAAGAAAAACATCATGAAGTTTAGGTATAAGGTGAGAGGCCTAACAATTGAACATCTTTAGTGCTCAGGCGATGGTAGGGGCTGGAGGGTAGCAACTTTGTGGCTAGGCCACAATAATGTTGGGGCTCCAACAACAAGTGCTGACAATAGAACCTACTACTAGGGAAATGGGCCATGGTAGTGGTAGCTCTAGAAGGTCAACAAGATGTCAGACAACATCTCCAAAGGATTAGTAAGATGCCAAGGGTAGTGGCATTGCATTCATTCCAGAGGGTTCTTTCTTGCCATCGTGAATTACATTCTAGAATTGCAACACTCCATCCTGCATCGGCATTATGCACGCTCGCTTGTTTAAATGGTCATGAATTGTGAGCTAGGGACGTTATGACACAAACATAGTTTAAGGACCTAGTAGACCATTCGATGTACTGGTTTAAGGTGCCAGTGGACTGCTATGCTAGTTTAAGGTCCTAGTAGATCGCTGTGCTAGTTTATCATCGTAACGGATGGTGGATGGGCCATTTTAAGGTCGTAGAAGACCATTTATGCCAATTTCACATCATAGTAGATGGTTTGTGCTAGTTTATAGTCATGGTGGATTATCTTTGCTAGTTTATAGTCATGGAAGATTGTGGTTGCCAGTTTATAGTCATAGCAGACTATGGTTGCCAGTTTATAGTCATAGTAGACTATGGGTGCTAGTTTATAGTTATAGTGGACTATGGATGCTTACCTTTCTTCTTCCTCAAAAAAAGTACAGCTTCAAATACAGGTGGCTTACAGGGTTTGCAAACTCTCTACCATCCATGTCTGCCAGCTTGAAGGCTCCATTTTCATAGGATTTTGTGATTACCAATGGACCTTTCAAATTTTTTGAAAACTTTTCCACATGTTCACACATAGCTTTGAGGACTAGGTCCCCCTTTTTAATCATCTATCGATGTAGGTATGCATGATGCTTTTTCCGATGCTTGTTTTGATACCAGTCAATGCGATCCAGTGTCTATCCACACTCTTCCTCTAGGTAGTCGAGGTCAATGATCCTTGACTCATTGTTCTAGGCTACATTTACAATGCTTGAAAGGATCATCCATAGTGATGGTACCTACAATTCACAAGAAAACTTTATGTCAGATCTGTAGACTAGGTTGTAGGGGGTCTTACCTATAGTTGTCCTACACATCATATGGTAGGCCCAGAGCACATAGAGGATTTTCTCATGCCATCGCCTCTTGCTGCTGCTAAGCATTCTTTTAAGCAAGTTGATGATGGAATTTTTTGTAGCTTTATGGGTAATATAGTGACGAGAAAGATTGCCTAATGCCAAGGTTGCTACAGAAGGTTTTGGTTTTAGCACTACTAAACTATGGCCCATTATTTGTCAGAATAGTCATGAGAAGACCAAACCTTATTACAATGTTGTCTAGGATGAAGTGGCAAACCTGCTGAGATGTAGTCATCCTAAGGGGGATAGCTTCTACCCACTTCGTAAAGTACTCAGTTGTAGTAATGACGAAGCTATGTCCTACAGAAGACTTAGGTGTTATGGGTCCTATGATATCTAGTCCCCATCACTAGAATGTCCACATGATCTATGTAGGGTGCAACTCGGTAGGTGACACATGCATGAGATTTTCGTGACGTTGGCACATATCACACATCTTGACTTTAGCAAAACAATCACGTTCCATGCAAGGCTAGTAATACGCTAGGCGTCTAATGTTAGCTGCCATGGCCCTAGGGGCTATGTGCCCTCCACATAGTCCTTCATGAACTTCGCTAACTATTTTTTATACCTCCTCCCCACCAACGCAAGTTAACAATATCAAAGGAGCATTTACACAAGGTATTATCTCCTACCAGGACATACTACCATGCTCGCTTTCGGATTGCATCCCTTTGGGCAGATGTGAAGTTGTGTGGGGGTTCACCATGTTGCAGGTAGGATTTCACATTAGCGTAACACTCTTTGGTGTTGGTAGTGCTTACGAAGGCCACGTGTATTGCTTGGGTGATAGGGTCTATGCACTCTGCTATCAAGGCAGGTAGCATCATGAATAGATGTGACGACACATTTAATGCTAGCGTAGCTAAGGCATCGGCTACTGTGTTGTCATTACGTGGCACATGTTGTATGTCTATTGTGGTGAACTGCTACAACAAGTTTTTAGCCAAATCATAGTAAGGATGTAAATGCGAAGCCTTATAGGCATAGACCTCAGTGATTTGATTGATGACAAGCTTGGAGTCACCTCGAATTGCCAAATGTTGAATTCTTAATTGCTAGGCTACTAAGAGGCCTCTTAGAAGTCCTTCGTACTTAGCTATATTGTTCATACAAAGGAACATTAAGTAGTAAGCGAAGGGCTGCATGTCTCCAGAGCAGAATGAAATGATAGCGGTAGCACTGCCACCTCACGTGGTTGAGGCACTGTCAAAATGTAAAGTTTCTTCGAAATGCAATGGTACAATATTGACACTACTAACATGTTCATCAGGTAATTTGAGTTCTATGGTTGCTTGATCATCAACGGGTAAGGTTGCAAGCTGCGTATCTATCACTTGGCCTTTCGTTGACAATTGGGCCATATAATGTAAATTGAATTCCACTATTATTACTTTCCATTGAGCTATCCTACTACTTTCATACAAGTTGTTCATGATAGCCTGAAGTACATTGCTTTTGCATATGATGTTCACTTGACTATGGAACAAGTAGTGTCTCAACTTTTTTAGTGTGAACACTAAAGCAAGACAATTCCTTTCCACTTCATTGTATTTGGCTTCATATGTTATCAATGCATGGCTCAAGTAATAGATTGGGGTTTCAAAGCCATCCTTTCTTTGTTGATATAGTAGTACCACAATATATGTGTCTGAGGTAGAAGGTAGATATAGAAAGGATTATCCCTCTATGGTGAGTAAATAATTGGGAGATGTAAAAGCTCTTCCTTCAAATCATCGAAGGCTTGTTGACACTACATTGTCCATTCGAAGTTAACCCCTTTCTTTAGTAAGTGTTGCATGTGGTGTAACTTGTTAGTCAACCATGCTATAAACCTTTTGATGAACTGTATTCTACCTTGCAATCTTTGAAACTCTTTAAGTTTAGTAGGGGGTGCTAGGTTAACAATGACCTTAACTTTGTCAAGGTCCACTCATATTCCCGCCTCCGATACTACAAACCTTAGCATGCATCCGATTTTTATGTCGAAAACACATTTTTTTGGATTAAGGCACAAGTCATGCCTATGAAAACACTTCAAGACTACATCTAGATCAATGGGATGATCAATATCTATCTTATACTTGACCACTATGTCATACATGTAATCGTTGAGTCTCTCTAGGAGGTAGTCACTAAATATGTAGGTCATGGCTCGCTGGTAGGTTGCTCCAGCGTTCTTTAGACCAAAGGGCATCATTGTGTAACAAAAAGTTCCCCAAGGGGTCATGAATATAGTTTTCAACTAATGCTCTGGATTTATGAGAATTTGATTGTAACTAGAAAACCCATCCATGAAAGATAGTAAAGCATGCCCAGTCGTAGTGTCAATAAGCTGGTCGATACTTGGTAGTGGGAAGTCATCTTTAATCATTTCCTTGATCAAATCCTAGAAGTCTATATAGGTTTGTATCCCTCACATTTTCTTCGAGACTACAACAATGTTTGACACCCACTCCAAGTAATCGACAGCCTGAATGAAACCTGCTTGGTATAGCTTAGCGATTTCATCATGCACAACTACTGCAATTTTTGGTTTAACCTTTTGAGCCTTTTGTATGACCGGTTTGACATGTGGGTCTAATACAATGTTATGTTGTATTAGCCATGGGTCTAATCCTGGCATGTCATTGTAAGACCATGCAAATACTTTAATGTTGTCTTGAAGGACTCTGGATACATCTTTTTGAATTTGTTCATCTAGGAGGGAACTTAGTTTTAGCATTTTTGTTTCCCCTTTGGATGTTTTTATCGATGCTTTGATGAGAGAGTCCTCAATCACATCCCTAGCCTCTAAGTCTAAGGCTTGGACCAAGTGTTTGGGGTAGTCTAGGAACATTTCTAGGGATACCACAATGTTATCAATTGATGCATCCAAGTTTATCGACCCTAAATTTGGGTATCTTACAAGCCTACCATGAGGACCTATTAAAGTCAACAGTGAGTGTAGATCACGTTGCATGAACAACTTGTTCAACCTACCACAATAAGAAGAAGCCTAGTCAAGTGATACTTGGCTGAAGCTATGGTGCATAATAGTAAATATTTGCAAAGAAACAATGAAAGATGCAATGATCGTCAAACATTCAGCCAAATTTGCAGATTACCAGTTTAAGGTCTTGGCAGACTATGAGTGGATTTGAACATGAAACTGACACTAAGTCTACCAATTTAAGGTGGTGGTGGACCATTAATAAGTTGTAAAAGGTAATGTTACTAGTTTAAGGTCCTTGCAGACCGTTAACAAGTTGATGGGTAAGGTTACTAGTTTAAGGTCTTTTCAGACTGTTAATAGGTAGGCTTCATGGAATGTTACTAGTTTAAGGTATTTGGGAAATGTGCTACATAGGTTTTTGAGTGAAGTTTCTAGTTTAAGGTCTTTGTAGACTATGAATAGGTTTTTAGATGAAGTAGCTAGTTTAAGGTATTTGTGGACCATGGTGTATTTTAGATAAAGTTGCTAGTTTAAGGTATTTGCAGATTGTGGCATGCAAACTTCATACAGGTAGGTTTCTAATTTAAGGTGACAAAAAATTCTCGGTTGGGCCCACCTATTTGCAAACAGCAATTCTACGCTATCGTAGATTTACGATACACCAATACTACGCTACCTGGCGCATCCCACATTACTCGGGGTGTGAAAATTGCAAGTTCTTTTTCACCCCATTAGCTATAAATAAGGGTTTACCCCTGGTAAACTTGTCATTTTCATTGTTAGAGCGTAGAGCCCACATCCAAATCCTAGTGCAATTATGCCTAGAGAAAGAGAAACAGTGTAGCGTAGCAGTCAACAATATTTGCAATTAAAGTAATGGCATCCAAAGACGAACGTAAGCACTGAGGGCTCACTAAAGTGGACAAAGTTAAGGACACTTTGGGGTGCCTAACTTAGCTGCATGTCACAATGTAGGAGGAGACTCCGTCTTCTTAGTAAGCTATTACGTTTCCTTTGTTGTTCAGACTTCTGCGATTGTTATTGTTGAAATTTATGTTCCTTGGCCATCATTTTGGTCACTATTTTGGCTGCTACACTACCACCATGGCTAGTTGGCCACAACGGCTATAGGAATGTTACACTGAACATCACATGTAGTCTCGCCATGGCCACCATTGTTGCAACTACCTTGTCGTAGGGGTTTGGGCAAGCTTGCACAGCTTAGCATATGGCTAGCGTTGTGTGCCACCTTCAAGAGGGTTTTGGCATTCTATGCAATTTGACAAATGAGACACGTGTTTAACGTAGTACAACATGAGTTATTTTGTATAGCTAAATTATGGTTGGAATGGCTGTGGCATGGTAAAGTCTTACTTGTCTCCACTTTATAGTGTTTTTACTGTGGTATGTTGCTACATTGCAAGATTTAGTAGGCTTGTCATATTGTAATACTGTTAAGTCTATAATACTTCTATGTTGCCGAACTTGCTAAGTTTTTTATATTACCCCGCTTGTCATAGTAATTCATTGATTGCATTGTTGCATTGTTGTACGTCTACTTGTTCCTGTTCGTTTGCTACATTACGCATTATCTAGGGGTTGTTGCATTGTGTGTAGTTTGATAACCCTGCTACACTGCGAAACTTTATTTGTTGTTTGTTTTCATGCATTTGTTTATATATATATATATATATTTTGTAACTGTGAAATCTTGCTATGCTACTTGAAATGGGAATGCCATACTGTGCTATACGTAATGAGAGGGTTATGCTATGCTACATGTAAACTTTGCTTGTTCATAGTGCTAATGTTTGGTTCTTCGTTGATGCAGGGTTATGTTGAAACCCATTTTGATTATCCTAGAAATCATAGGAGTCTTATGCTACCTAAGCGAACTGGTGGTTAATGTCCCTCCTCCTTATGCATGTGTGAAGAAGCAGGCGGTTTGGTTCCAGGAGGGTGCACAGGACTTCCTATAGTTCCTCCTCCAGCACTTTAGTATGATCATTTGGTCACACTTGTCGATGGAAATAGTAGCCACAATCATAGAAACCCTATTACCTAGGGCAAACCAGGGTATTCTAAAATTTCTAACTAATGGGTCAATCAGGGGCAAGTAGCTAGAAGGATTTAACCAACATCCAAAAAGCTTGAGACACTTAAGTTGGATTTGGGAGATGTCTAAGTATAAGTGTTACCACTTATACAATACGTTGTTTGTTGCCTGCCACATGGGTACCTACTTTCAGAACCCACCTGGAACCATTTACTATGTCATTGGGTGAGTTCTACAAAGGTATTTTGTCATGTAATCCATGCTACACTAGACACAGGTGTTAACAGTGTATATGTTTATTTTTTTTGTTACCAAGCTTTTTATTGACAAGAGTGGTCTTCATAGTGACATGGATGCCTTATTGCTAGCACAGATGGCCCTGTAAGAGTATTCCTCCACTGGTAATATGTGTGCCAATGTGATAGGCTAATTTGAAGGTGAGTTCAGAACCTATCCAACCTGGTATTCCCAATTTTATGGGAAATGTAAAGAAGTTGGTTTGTTGGATAGGGAATGGACATCCCTTAGGCCACTTACTGTTGAAGACATTTTGGTGGACCTCCCACCATTTCCCATGCCATTCAAATTTGGTACGCTAGATTGTAAATTCACTACTAAATTCTTGAGTAATTTTTGTATTTTGCTAACCCTCTTTCTCTTTTCTTTTCTTGTTTGAATTCTTTTAGTAGCAAAGAAAGCCCAGGAGTTGACTGTAATTATCTCTAGGTATGACGAGACCAACCTCTTCTTTAAGTATGGGGAGGTGGAGGAGACCTAATGCTGGCTCTACAATGGGGCCCCAACCACACTAGTCCATAACCTTTGGAAGGCTGGGCTTATGCACTTGTTCTTGGTGGTTAACTTGAGTGTCGTACTTGCGAAGATGCTTTCCTTAGTTGACTCCTTCTCCAAAAAGGCATACCGCTTTTGCACACATATTCATGGTGTGCTTGTGGTGCTTGATGTCAACGATCAATTGTTCACGGATCTTTTCGATGTTTCCTCTGATGATCTCCCCATGGGAGAAAAATCCAAAAAAAATGCACACAATTAAGAGGACATTGAGGAGTGGCTAGGGGCTACTAAGGGTCGAAAGGGGATTTATATGAAGAAAGCCAAGCTATGGGTGGCCAAAATGTTTTACCCTGTCTTATGTGCTCACGCCTTCCCCAAGCTATTGTCCCAAGGAAAAATCATTGGGATTGAGCAGGCTCAAATAATGAGGGATGTCATGGAAGAAGGGACCCGTTACAATTGGGCCAAGCACCTTTGCAAAGGCATGTAGGTTGAAATGGTCAAGCTTCAGGGGAAGCTTGAATCCTATTTCAACATGCACCATGTCTTTTTCATAGCTTGCCTCCGGCATTTTGCATAAGTCTTGGTGGTCTGCGAGAATGGGTTCTAGGTACTACAAGACCATAGCCAGATCTCCAAACCATGGATTTACCAAGTCTTTTGCACCACCTGATCTTAGGATCCCTTGAAAGCTATCAAGGAATTGTTCTCAATGACGACCAGGGATCGGATGGCATGCAACTTTTGGGCCAAGGATAGTGTGGGAGAGGAACCCCCCATCACCACTAGTAGTATGAAAAGGGGGAAATGCTTCATTATAGAGATAGTGATGACTAAGCTACAATGGAAGAGGTCATGCCCTACCAAGGAGACCCCCCGTACTAATGAAGAGAGGGGGAACAAGCTGTAGTTTAAGCTTCATAGAGCGAAGCCTCCCATTGGTGAGTATTTTCTTATTTTCTTGTATTTTTTTATTTATTTTTTGGCTAATGCTTTCTATGTTGTGTTATACTAGGTAGTGTAGCACAATGTAGCATCTGCTTCAAGTTAGTATATTGTACTGACTATGACTATGTTTTATTAGTGGAGGAAGAGGAAGAAGAAGAGGGAGAAGAGGAGGTGGCCCCTAAAATAGGGGCAACTAGTGAAAACAAGAAAGCCCTAGCTATGGAGGAGAAGGCCCCAGTTGACAAAGAAAGTGGTCCAACCAATGATGAAGACGCTCCTGGCAACCAGGGCGAGGCCCCTGCTAACAATCCTTTCATAGATAGTAGCTTAATGTCGGAGGGGCACATGAGCATGGAGGATTCTAGTACACTATTGGGTAACCTAGAAGGAAAGGGGCTCCATTTGGATGTTGGTGAGTTTGATCACATATTTGACAATGTGC
>MNCI01026505.1:42194-84760 GCA_015680685.1 Gnetum montanum
GGTAGGAGCTTTACACTGTCATTTATGCTATTCATCAACCCTATTATGGTTCTCCCCATTTTAACTAACACATTTTACCATGTAGCTAATACCATTGTTGACACCTCTGGCCCATCCTCGATTCACTTGAGACCATGGATTAAAACCCCTGATAAATTTACTTTTATGGAAGGGGTAGTCAATGACATGATAAACCGTGTAAGGCAGGTCCACCCAGAAGTGGATAAGCTAAAATGATATGTGAGACTCTACATTGCTTTTGCATTCACTATGCCTCTATGACTAATGCATTTTTTTATGCGTGGTTGGTAGCTTCTCGTCTTAAGTGGGATCCTAAGAGGGTGGTTAAGGTCGATGTTGTACCTACATTTCCACTAGAAGTAACCAAAGTACCTTGTCACGTATACAATGAGGCAAGCCAATGTGCTTTGTACTTGACATGCTCCTTGTGGGAATGCAGGTGTGTGAACGAACACCTATGGAAATGGGTCTAGAGGCTTGAGAAGGAGAAGACCAACCTGATTGCTAAGGTGGAAGATCTCTATTCCAGGAATGAATCCCTATTGGCCCGAGACACCAACGATGGTAGTTGGCACACAACTGTCATTGACTACATGAGGTACTAGATGGATTTGTGATGCAACAATGAGGCCACCCATGATATAATAAAGTAGCACATGCAAATGGACCTATTAGCCCAAAAGAACCAAGATTGGAAAGATTACAGTGCCAAGGTTTATGAATGTGGGCAAACACAGAAAAATCATAAGCATATGTATAAGCTAGAATATGCCACCTATCGTAACCAATACAGGGATGCCTCAGTCAAGTTACATACTAATGAGGTATTCCTTGATGTTATTGGTACTTCTAGGGCTTATGACAGGTTCATGCAACAAGTGACAGTGAGTGAGTCCCCCGAAAGGGAAGTGACCTTTCTTGCAGGTGAGACCACCACTACCACCTTTTCTCTTGGAACCCCAAGATGGACATCCATAGAGAAGGAGAAAGTTGCTACAAGCACTGACATGGGTGACAGGAATTGGGCTAACATCATAGAAGATGAGATCTTACAACGCTTGGTAGTAGGACTATATTGGATACCTCCCGAAACAGACGTAGGGCTATCTCGGGTCAGTCATCCTTCATTGTAGCAATAATTTATTCTATTATAGCCTTTAATGAAGCTTTAGCAAACTAATATATTCTTTCATGGTGTAAGATCTAGGTGAAAACATGGGGCCTACTGAAGCAGGAGATGGGGGAACGGATAAAGGGTCATAGCGTAGCAACTAACCCTTTTATTTGAATTGAAAAAATGTTACAAACATTGTTACTTTATGAACGAAAGATTGGAATGTGAAGAGATCTATTTAGCTCATGTGTTATATGTTGTATTTACTTTTCTTTTATTTTATTTTATTCTATTTTTATTTATGAATTGAATTCATTACGAACATCTCATTTTAGTTTTAGGCCATTTTAGGCTATATCGATTGTTTTAGGCCTTTTTGGGCCATCGCTAGTTTTAGGCCATTTTAGGCCATTGCTAGTTTTAGACCATTTTTGGTCATGTGTAGTTTTAGGCCATTTGGGGCTATGGCGATGATAGTAAAGGAAATGTTTGCCAGTTTTAGGCCTTAGCAGGCTGTGACGTAATGCAAACGAAGGACATGTGAAGGGTTTAAAGAATAAGTTAGACACTTGGCGTAAATGAGTAAATATGAAGCAAACAGGTAATAAATGTATAATGGATGTTAATTGGGTGAGGAAAAATGGAGTTGTTACGCTACACAAGTAGCAATCATCCTCAAAACTACTTTCTAATCCATTGTGGGTTTTGCGACATGTAAGGCTAAGAGGCTTTATTGCAGTATTCTTCTACATCATCGTCTACCGCTTGAAAAGGTAACTCGGCCCATGTAGTTTTGTTTTCTAAGTTGGAATCTTGGGTCGGCTATCTTATCACTGTGGATCACCACCTCCCTACCTGGGTAAGGTAAATGGATTTCCTAATGTATGGGTAAAGAGATGGCCCTTAGTTGGGCTAACCATGATCTCCCCAAGATCAGGTTAAACCCAGGCATCTTTTCCACCACGATAAATGTCACACTTGTGGGGAACTGGTCCCCCACCACAAAGTCAATGTGGATGGTGCCTTTCACCACTACCTGTGCCCCATTAAAGGACATTAGAAATGATGTTGTCATGGGTTTGATTTCGTCTACCAAACCTAGTTTGTCCACTATGGGAAATAGGATGATGTTTGTAGTAGCTCTATCATCAATGTGTACTCTTTGGATCTTATGTTGGCCAACCCAAATTTTGATGAATAGGGGTGTTGTTGTCACTTGATCCTTTTCAGGGTCTTCCCTAATGGAGTCTTCATAGAATATCAAATGGGATGGCTACGGTTCTTTAGGCGTAGAAGGAAGCACGACCAAATGGATTGCTTTCTCCTTTGTCGGCATGGTCTCATCAACTAGTATGGACATTAGTATGTAAACCAAAGCCTCACGGTGTGCGGTGGAAGTCATTACCAAGTTGTATAGGCTCAATGTTGTATTCTTTTGTTTTAGAGCCTGCTTGACCTTAGTAAAAGCACTTAAGAGGTTTTTTCCACCTTCCTGTTGTTTATTGTTGTTCTCTTCCTCCATTCATCCTAGAAGATAGATTTCTTGAGGAGGAGCAATTTCAGGCTTGGGGTTAGACCCTTTTGGGCAAGGTGGAAATGATCATGCACGCGTAGCGACATTAACGTTTGGTGACAAGGTCGGTGTAGATGCAAATGACGAAAGAGTAGGCTTGGAAGGACCTAGGGTAGTACATTTCGTAGTTTTTTTACCTATCAAATGCTCTTCCTATTTCCTTGAACAAGAAGGTTGTGATGCCATCTTTTGCTGGTTTTGTGGAATGGGGGCAATTGAGTGTTTTGGCCCCTTGATGATGAATGGTGTTTGTGGGATTAGTGTGGGTAGTGGTGCAGTTTTGATTATAGAGGATGGAGAGGTAGATTTCTAAGGAGGTACCTTAAAGACAAACAGTTGTTGTGGTGTTTTTTTGGTCATTGTTAGTGTCGCTACACTATGTTGAGGTATACAAACCACAAAAAGCTGCTATGGAAGTTTCAGATTATTGTCTATGCCAATGGTGTTGATGATGTACCCCACATCATTAGTGCTGAGGGGATCTTTGTAAACATGTATGGATTGATTTTTAGGGTGGACGAAGTTGCTTTTGTTAAAGACAAACTTCCCCTAATCAATCATCCATTGAATATCATCTTTTAAGGCCAGACAGTAATCCGTGTCATGATCACAGAGTTGGTGGTAGTCACAAAACCACTCTAGCTTGAAGTTCTTACGAACTGGAGGCTCATTGGGCAAAGCCAAAGAGGGGTTCCTAAGAAGTTTGTAGTACTGCTGATGTCGTTTGGTCACTTCCTCTAACATCCACTTGTGCTAAATGTACCTTTCCCCTATCAATTGCTTCAGGAGTTTTGAAGGCTTGATAGGTAGCGAGGTGTACTTGGAGAGATATTTATGCTCGAAGTTGGGTTTAGGCGAGATGGGTGCTTCGGGTGCTGATGTGAAGGGTTGAGTAGCATTTCCTAGGTTAGGTGTGGGGTTAGTTGGCACTACAATTGCTTTCTTGTTATTATTTTTGTTGGGCTTGGCCTCATTTGCCACGGTAGCCACTGTGGCCGTTGTGACCTTATCCTTCCCTTGTTTCTTTTTGGTATGTGCATTTTTATATGCAACATAGGTTGGATCTTTACTGGCCTCAGTCGTGTCTTGAATGCTTTTTTTCTATGCAAAAGCTTGACTGAGAGAGTACAAGGCTAGGTAATACAACTTGAATTTGATGAAATCATTTACTGCCTCCTTGAAGATGGCCAGCAAGTGGGCCTCTGTGATAGGCTCTCGGATCTCGTTCATAGTGGTGCTCCACCACTATATAAACCTTTGTACTAACTCTAGTGGATCTTTCTTAACTCCCATTAACTGATCCAATGTGACTTCAGGCTTCAAGTTATACTTGAAGTAGGTTATGAACTAGGTTAGTAGCTCCTCCAGTGTTGAGATGGAGGCACATGGGAGTGCATGGTACCAGTTTAGAGCTTTGCCTGTTAGGGACATAGCAAAGAAATGAATGATGATGTGTAGCCATTATTGCAACAACAAAGATTTAGATCTAAATGTGACCAGATATGCGTTAGGGTCACCCTCCTCCTTGTATTTTGTAAATTGGGGGAGTGGCATCCCAGGGGGTAATTTAAGAATGGGAACCACCGAGCTAATGGGATTGTCATGGTAGAAATCCATGTTCTACACTATATCAGAACCGGTAGCTTTGAGGTGCCTAACCTCTTCAATAAGGGTCTAGATAAGTTGAAATGCTTGATCAAGACTCGGAGATGATGTAGATGGTTGTGGGATTGTGGGGGAAACCATCATTTGTAGTGTAGCGAGGGCAGTAGCTTGGCTCAAAAGGGGAGTCATTAGGGCTACCCTTGCAAATGGTGCTACTAGTGTGGTCCACCACCGAGTGGGTGGTGCTGCTGGAGCAGTGGCTACTGGTGGTTCCACGGGCTTGGTCATTTGCATGACTGATGGAATGAGCCACAATCCCACACTTGGTTGCGATACCTGCAAGACTTGGTATGTTTGGTGGTAATGATGCTGTGATATCTGGTGGGGCTGCAAGGCAAGGAGCGAAGTGGCTAGGGTCCACCACATCGTTAGGGTTGGACCTACTACTAGTGATGAAACAGACGTAAATGATGAGGTAGGAGTAGAGGCTCTAGGTAGCTGTGAAGTAGAAGCAGTGTGTATGTAGGGAAGTGTCGACGTAACTGGCACCTGGTATGAGAATGGGACAGAATGGGGTGGAAGAGTGCCTGGGTACAAAACTGAGGAAGGCACTTGCTAATACGCTGAGGGTGTAGAATGGCTACCCATTGTTGATGAAAGCATAGATTGAGGTAGATTTGTGATGATTGCAAAGGGAGCCATCACAAAAAGGGGGTTTTACTTGAAGGCCATGGTAGAAGGGATGGTCACAGGGTAAGTTTGGGCATCCCCCTCAGACTAGGAGTCCAGATCTTCCTGCCCATCCTAGAATGGTTCATTACAATGGGATAACATGTCCCTCTCCCTAGGCCTAGTGACTCATAGCAGCTGATCGAAGATCCACTGATACGTCTCCGAAAGCGGAATGGCAACATCGGGGTTAGGGGCAAACTCCCTCCTATTCCAATAAAGGAGTTCGAAACTATGCTTGTGCTCAAGTTCTTGTCAATCCAGGGGCAAATCCACTTGGATCTTTGCGTAGATAAATTCATAATGCTCTGCATCTTGTGCCAAGAACTCGAGTGACAAGTGTCAAATCCTAAGGGACTGGTCTGTCACCAACACTGGGCTAGGTGGCTACTCAACACCCATGGTGCTTTGGGTAGAGAAAGGAGCCTCAAGGCTCAAGGTAGAAACAATGATGGTTGTCAAAATCATCTTGTGTATTGAATAAAGGTAGATCGCAAACTAGTAAACATGGAAATCAAGAGGAGATCAGACGCTTTTCGTCCTACCAGATTCCAAAGAAACCTTCTTCATGACCAATCTGCATCACATGATGCATAAACAACCACAAAAGGATGTAACGTTTATGCTAGTGCATGACAGGGTACAGAGAGCGTGCAGGAGTACCTGTAGGACACAAAAAAGACAATAAAATACCCTCCTTCTAGCGCCAAAAACTGTAGCAACCAAAAACGTCGATGGATAGAACACTGAGAGGTTGCTAGGTGAACAGTTTAGCCCCAGATCCATGCATGTGTTGTGCTAGAGAAAAATGGAAATAGGGCATCTTGAACAATCTAGTTGATCAGATAGGGACTTAGTCAATGTATCTTAACCTTATGTAAACATCGGTTCAAGAGTGAGACACGTGAGGTAAATCTATGATCAATAAATGTAGAAATGAAGGAAAGGATGCAAAACAATGTTAACAGTAAAGAAATAGCAGAACAAACTCAAGTGAGAAAATGCACAACCCCAAGGTCATAGATTTGATTCTTTTCCATGTTTGAAAGATGTACAACAAGTTATGCAACAACAAAGACACACAGGGAACTCAAGGGTAACTAGAATGCTCAATGGAAATGCCAACTATGCCTTGTGAAAGCCAACTTAAAAGCTAACTGCAATAAGAAGCCAACTCTATTTGCTAAGAAGCCAACTAGCCAATGCAAAAAGCCAACAAGCCAACCACTCTTGTCAATGAAAAAAATGCCAAATATTTGGATGAAAAGCCAACCCTTTGAGCATTCTTTTCCATGGTATTTATAGGGCCAGGAGTAACCGAGAAATAGGGCTTGGATGCCATGTGTCTTGGACCCCACAAGATGTTGATGTGCCCGTACTGTGTAGGTGTGCAATGCTAGTCGTGAACTTGGCTATGCTATGATTATGCTTCCAGGACTGTATGTGCTAAGATCAGTGTGCTAACAATGCAAACAAAAATGGAGCTTACGCCCCAGGACTACATCTTTCCTACTCTTACAAGCAAGGTCAAGCATAGGAACAATGTTTTTTGGGAGCTAACCAGGGGGTGTGCAAGATGGAGTGAAATTTTTGATTCCACCAAGGAGATTCTTAAATGAAGAAGATTGACGTCTACAAGTTCTAGAGCTACTCGAAGACATCTTGATGCTTCCATACTAGTGTTGTGTTACTCATGCTACGTAGCATAAGTGGCTGCTTGCTATGCTATGCTACACTACGTAGCATAGCCACTAGTTTGAACTAGAACTTATGCTAAAGTTGAAAACATTTGTCTGTAGTTATGCTAACAACTGCAACTTTTGTCCTTTGTTCTAGGAAGCCCTTGAACTTGCTGAACTTATGTTTGAAACACCCTTGCTACTTTTACATTGTTGCTACACTATGCTATGCTATGTAGTGTAGCATAGCATAGCAACCAACATATCCTACCTTTTCATTCAATCCACCATCTTCTAGTAAGAAAATTTGCTCAAGGCTTGGTGCTAAACAAGGAAACCAGTTTTGGAGGCTGTAGTGTTTGCCGAGTGCAACTTTCTTATTGGAATCATTTGGCAAGCTGGGCCTTTATGCTTCACCTTTGCTATGCTAGGTAGCGTAGCATAGTGTAGCTGCTTGTGTTGACTAAATTTTGACTTGTCTCACAATGATTTTTTCAGTTCACACTTAGACACTTGAGCAACTATCCCTTGAGGCTTGATACGCTGCATAGTGTAGTGTACCAAACTTCTTCACTAGAAACCTTGCCGAACTGCTTTGGTTATCCAAAACACTTTCAAAAAATCCTAGCATATATTCTGAGTAGACTATCAGCCGGGTGAATTGTCCAAGTGAGTAGGCTCAAGATTCCATTAGGCCTATCAGCTCTAGAGATGGAAAAATTGCTGGACTGGATAGCCTAACCTCAATGCTTACATTTTCCTGTCAAACTATCATGATGCTGCACTTGTGGAAGTCCTTTCCTAAAGTCCAAGACCCTGGTGAGGCATGAGGGTCTTGAAATTTTATGGTGTTTCAATCTACCACCACATTTTCTCTACATCTTTTATCTAAGATATCAAGATCATATTCTTGAAGTAGAAGATACCATCTCATAATCCTAGCATTCTTGACCTTTTTTTTTTCTTTTTTCCTAGGAATTTTTTGGTTGAATGATCAGTGTATATTCTAGTTTTGTATCCTATTAAATAATATCTAAACTTATTTAGAGCATACACAATTTCTAAAATTTTTTATTTTAGTAGTTGTGTAGTTCACTTAGGCCTGATCCAAACTTTTGGAAACATAGTAAATTATCCTCTTCTTATTTTCTATGTATTCACCTAAAACTATTACGACAATCATGTTACTAGCTTTACACATTAAGTCAAAAGGGAAATCCAAATTATGTGAGTTAAGAAATGGAATGGTGGTCACACTTTCCTTAGGTTTTAAAAAATTGTTAAATAATCATTAATTCAAATGAAGGGAATATATTTTTCTAAAATCTTATAGAGTGGTTTAGTAATTTTTGAAAAATTCTTAACAAACCATATATAATATCTAGCATGGCCTAAGATGGACCTAAGTGTTCTTAAATTGGTTGGGGCTAGAAGTGTAGAGATTACCTTAACTTTTTTCCCATCTATTTTAATCCCTTCATTAGAGATTACATGTTCTAAAAAGAAATTGTTTGTCATCATTAAATGATTCTTTTTTAAATTTCATTTTAAATTTTTCTCTATACATCTATCTAAAACATATTCTAATCAATCTAACATCTATTCATAAGTATCTCTATACAATGAAAACTCCTCCATAAATACTTCTACATATTCCTCCAACATATTGAAAAGGATAGATATCATTGCTCTTTATAAGGTATCAAGTGCATTATAAACAACAAAAGTCATTCTTCTATAGGAAAATGTACCATATGGATAAGTAAAATTTATTTTATTCTAATATTATGAAGAAATAACCACTTGGTTGTAACCACTAAACTCATCTAAAAAGAAATCATATCCATGCCCTTCCAACCTTTTGAAAATTTGGTCTATATAGAGTAAAGGAAAATTATCCTTTTTAGTACTTTGATTAAGTTTCCTATAATCTACACAAACATACCATTTACCTCAATTTGTAGGCACCATAGAGATGGAACTCACCCATTCACTATCAACTATTTGGTAAATAATTCCTTCCTTCCAAAGTTTGAAAATCTCATCTTTAATGATTTGTTTTAGGTTGGACGGATTCTTCTAGAAGTAATTCTAATGTGTTTTACATTCTCTTCTAAGTATATATGATGTTGACATATGTTAGGTGAAATTCCATGGTGAAGATCCTCATGACTCCATGCAAATGCCTTGGATATTCTTTTTAATATCCTCATTAATTTATCCTTTTTATCAATGGATAGTTAAGAATTAATTATTAATGGTTTATTTTGCACACTAAAAATGTACTTAATGGTATTAGGTATTTTCATAAGTTTAAGAGAGTTGTTGATTAATGGTTAAATATTATCCCCAAAAATTCCTGATCCAAGATTCAAAATTTGATCCAATAGATTATGTTGTTTCATAGTGGAAGAATCTTAGAGGCCTCCATCAAAATTATTAAGTGCTAAAGTTCTCTTATTGTAATCCATGTTAGAAGTTGATATTGAATAGAGAATTCTAGCTTCTTTAATATCTTGGTTTATTCTATCCTCCTTTGCTTTATCAAAGATGTTAAGTGTAAAAGTAAGATTGGCAATGGTTAGTTAAAGTTTCCCTAATCTACAATTGATTATAGCATCAACTATTGCTAAACAAGGTCTTGCTAGAATAATGGAGAAATAATCTAGATCCTTAACTTCTAATACAATAACATCTATGACATATTTTCCATTTTCAACTTTCACTATTAAATCTTTAACTACTTCTCTAGGTTTAATAGTTGAGCCATCAGCTAAGAAAATTAACATATTTACTTTCCTAATATTTGCCAAGAATAATACCTTAGCCATTGCACATGGCATAATGTTAATACTAGCTTCTAAATCTAATAGGATATTTCAAATACCTTTCTCATTAATTTTTATAGGAATGGTTGGGAATCTTGGGTCTTGTAACTTTGTATAAGTTGAGATAGATTATCAACCAAGTATACTTAACTATGAATCTTTTTGTTTCTCCTTTTTGTACATAACTCCCTTAAATATTTTGCATATGGTAGGGTATCATTTACAGCCTACTCAAGTAGAATATGCAAGTACTATTCCTTAAACATTTTTTCAATGTGTACCTTAGTGGAAAAACCTTCTTGCAATCTTTTAGAATATGGTGATGAATGTAATTTCCTACCTACTGATGATGGAGATGTTGAAGGTTTTGTTTTTAACTCTTTCTCCTTCTTCTCCAATATAGGTGTTTCATGTGATTTATCTTCTATTTGTAGCTCTTCAACTTGGTCTCTAAAGATAACATTTTTATTAGGGTTAGGTTCTATAGTCTTTCCACTTCTTATAGTGATAGAATTTAATTTTTCTTTACTCTTTCTTTGCTTTGTGGGGTTGGTTTGAGGTTGGAAAGATAAGTCTTGTTTAGTTAAGTCCTAAAATCATCTTCTAGTCTTAGCTACAAACTACGTATCTTCTTTAATGAAGGTTATTAATTTCAATTAAGTGATCCAATTTCTCATTAACCAGGTTTCCAAATGGTCTAAAATTACCTTGAGGAATTGGTGTTGGTTGTTGGTAGAATAATATTGATTGAAATGAAAAAGGATTTTTGGTTTTAAATTTGTTGAAAATTTCTTACCAATTCTTAAATTTCTTCATTATAATATAATAAGGTTGGACAAGTTATGATGTCATGCTACTTGTTCTCACATGGATTACAAGCTTTTCCTTATGAAAAATGAGATTATTTCTTAATTAATTTGGTTAATTCATCAACCTTCTTATTTAGTTACTCAATTTGATGAGTCACACCTTTCATGATATAAGGTTTAAGTAACGTTTTCTTTGATCTACCAAGAATCAATATTTCTTTAACCTTCCTCTAGTCTAGCATTTAAAATGTTCCTTCCATAAGAAAAGTCTACATTTTGTCTACAATAGGGTAACAATGTTTCCATAAATATTTGAATTAACTAATAGGGTCAAAATCCATGATTAGAATTTTTAAGGCATAGTCCCTTAAATCTATCAAAGGCATTCTTATAATCCTTATCTTCCTTTTGTTTAAAGCTCTTGACATGTTTTTTAAGGGTATATAGCCTATCATTAGAGAGGAAGTGGTGGATAAATGCTACCTAAAAATCATCCTATGAGCTTATCTAAGTTCTCAATGTTTGGAGCCAAAAATCAACTTAATCTTTTAAGGTGGATTTAAAATCTATTACTTTAGTCTTATTCTCACCTCGAGGTGCTAACATAGCTATCGTGTTTTGGAATTCTAACTTAGGTTGCCAAGAATTCATCATTAGTTCCCCTAAAAATAGGTAATAAATGAGAATTTTTAACTTCTACATTTTTCTCCTAGGTAAAACACCAATGATCCTTGAGAAATAGTATGTGTTCTCTAGTTTAACAAATCTTCTAAAGTTTAACATTGATATACTTTCCCCAAAGGGAAGTTAGAACCCATCCTGCAAAAAGAAAGAGGAATTGGGCTTTGAAAGGTTCTAAGAGATATATGATATGAAGGAGACCCAATCATCAATAAAGAAATTCCCAAGGTTGAAATAACAATGGGACTTATTATGGAAATAAAGGTGGCTATCGAGGAAAGAGGGGTTTGAAAATTTAAGGCACTTATTGGTTGAGTAGTTCCTTCCAAAGTGGCCACTTAACTTAATATTTGGATGAAGTTATGATTTTGGAAAATAGTAACTATAACTAGATTTTTTGTTTGCATTATGATGTTTAAGATATCTATCAATGGATTAAGTGCTATTAAAAATAAAAATTGCATTTCTAGTTTACTTAGTTCAAAAATCTCTGTTGGAGTTTCAATTCAATTTTTTTGTTAACTAGTTCTTCTATTATAGGGAATTGTAAAATGTATTCTAAAGCTTAAACTTGTTGAGTTAAACTTATGTGTTTGCTATCTAAATTTTCATCAATTCCCCTAATATTTTATTAAATAAATTCTTGATTCTCCCTAGCTAATTGAGTCAAGTGAAATTCCTCTTTGTTACTAGTTAATACTCCTTGATTTATGGAAGTTATAGGAGTTTTAGAAGTTAAGGGGATACTGGTGGAAGTTTCTTTAAGCCTTTTTTATTAGTTTACCTCTAGACTAAGCTTTTCGTATTCAGGTTCTTTTGGAATATGTTCTAAGTTAGTTATAATATGTTTGTAATAACTTTTGATATTCCTAGGAAGTTTTATTCGAGTTAGCTTTTTAGGTTACTCATTAGATGTTATTAATATCAACAAGTGCATCCTTCCCTAGCATATTCGTGAACAATCAATCCTAGAAACTTATAAATAGTTTTTACTACACTGGTAATTATGACTTCATTTGTAGTTTTCTTATAACTTTCTTCTCTATTAGCAACAAAGGGAACTAACTCTTGTAACTTCTCTTGTACTTTTTTCTCACTTTTAGTTTTTTATTTTTCTTTTTAAATGAAAAATAATTAGAGGAAATCATTGCTAAAAATATGAAATAGAAGAATAAAAGAGAAAACATGTACCTTTTTTTAGAACTAACTAAAAATAATAAAAGCATACTAAATCCTCAATGAAGATTAACTTTGTCGACCTCCTTAGCAATGATGCCAAATTGATGAGCTAGCCAAAATTCTAGGGCTACATTACTTTTGTTATACGAATGTCAACTCGTCTATGACTAGCTTGTTTATTGTATCCATAGAGGAATGGTTGCAAGTTAAAGAAATCATCAAGACAAAAGGTAATTAAATTTAAATCTAATCAGATTCTATACGTATGACTATCACTCATAAGCTAAATCATAAATTCTCATCCTAACTTCTAACTCAAGTTCAAGAATGGAACTTAATGATTAAGTCAACTTTGAAGCTAGTAACTATAAAATGTGATTTTTGAGAAGTAGAAGGGAAATATCACCCAATTTATGATTCTACCTTGTTGTCTTCATAGTGCGGCAACCTCAACAACTCTCTAGCAAATTGTAATGATTTGTAGTTGTCATAAGGTTCAACTAGCCATCTTGATAATTCTTTGGAAAAT
This sequence comes from Gnetum montanum, assembly GCA_015680685.1. Taxonomy (NCBI): domain Eukaryota; kingdom Viridiplantae; phylum Streptophyta; class Gnetopsida; order Gnetales; family Gnetaceae; genus Gnetum; species Gnetum montanum. The sequence continues at coordinate 54,942 of MNCI01026505.1, forward strand.
TTGGAATTGCTTCATATTAACTTGGGCTCTCTTGTGTTTGTTTCCTTGAGTAAGGCAGTCCCTTTTATACTTGAAGGACTCAACTTAATTTGGTAGAATTGGTTAAATGAACATATTAATTGACATTTTGTGAATTAATGTCAATCAATACTATTGTAGGAGTAGTCTTTGCTTATTAATTTGCATAATGGCAATGATATCTTCTAATTTCTTAATTTATCAATCCATACCATAGTAGCATTCTATATCGATATCTTCATTCTACTAAGGGTTTTGGATCACACTAGGTCCAATGATATCAATTCCTACCACAATTGTTGTACATATCAATTAAAGTTAGGCCAATGTAAGCCAATTCTTATGAGGAAACTTCATACCTTCACAATCAAATTTTGCCAAGATTTTCTATGTAAATCATATCTTATCCATCCTAATCACCACTAGTATATCCTCCAAAACATAGCTTTTGAAAAGGTCATTAGGGTGTATCGCATACTATCGTAGGAATTAATGTACTTCAATATGGTCATATAACAAAAAAATAAAAATTTAAACAAATTTTTATTAAAAGTGAAGTCTAATAAGGGGTTCATCAAGAAGCCTTGTGTCAATTCATTAAATCCACTCATAGCTTTCATATCTCAAGAAAAGACAAATTCTCTAAAGCTATTCTTAAGGATTCATGATACATGGTTGGTATTTTCAAAAGATGCAATGGTTGAGAAAATGAAATATCTCTTGGAAGAAATTAAAACAAAATCTTGCATATTTTCCAACTAGTTAAGCAGAATGTTTTAACAAAAGTCTAATCTAATGTGGAAACTAAGAAATAATTTTATTTAGATCACATTAGATATAATAAATGATGGGACGTGATATCGCATGGGCCATAATATTGCGTACATGATATCATGTCGTCGCCTGCAATATTGCGTACGCGATATCACAGTCTACCACAATGTTTATAAATAGGAAGCGGCTGTCACTTGTTTGACATAGATAGAGTAGGAGTAGTGAAGCTCTGGCAGTTTGATCCCTCCAGAGATAGATTATTTTCCCGTGTCTACCTGTAGTGTGGTGAATGTAATTGTACGACATCCTTTATTCGAGTGTGACGTACTTGGAGATGCACATGACTAGCAATAAAGATCGAGATTACTTCATCATTGTAGCATTCACTTTGTTTATTCATTTATTTAATTTTTATTTATTTCTTTCCTGATTAGTCTCTCTCACCCTTATCTCCTAGAACGCGGAATGAGTATGACTTGATTATGAGCATTTAAGTGTGATTACTTGATAACCTAGTGGCATACCTAGGATCTATGTTTGGTAATCCCAGTGGTAGTCATGCATGATGTCCAAGTTGTGTACGAATGACCAAGGAACGAATGCTCATCACACTTAGGCTAGATTAAATTCTCTTAACCTTTCTCTCCTAGCTTAGCTTAGTTAATATTACTTTCCATTGCCCTCAGGAGTAGCATTAGATTAGGAACCACATCATACACATCACTCTGAACTAAACCATATGTGACAAATATAATACTAGTTCAGGTGGGAAGACAACGAACTGCAACCTAAGGCTAACTATCTAGGTGCCATAACTAGTTTGTCTACGGAGTTTGACTAGATCACGTGTGAGAACGCTCGTATTCGTATGGTTGAGTGTAGGGGTACCTCGCCACTCATCATTGGCACCGTTGCTAGGGATTGTGCTAGTTATCTAGATTAGTTATATCATACAAGGTCATTGTATAGGAATTAACGATATATCTCTTAGAAAAAAGAAATTATAAAAAGTCACATAAATTCAGACACAACAATTCCTCTCCTACAAGATTATGATAATGCCACATTTGGTGAGGAAGTTCATTAGAGAACCAACAAACTATATGACGATGAAGATTGGAGTATACAACCTGAAGTCGGAGTTTCCTATAAACATGAACGAAAGCAATGTCATCCCAACACACAAAGGCATAAACTACAAGATGACGATGAACCCCCACTAGCCACTACAAGCTTAACGCAAATACAAGAGACTATTTGAATTTCATGTAGGCATCGTAAAGAGAGTCGTCAACCCAGGCTCGATTTAAACAACTTTCCCAAATTTTTAGGAGGCTATGACATAGACCCATATTAACATTTACAAGCCTTCTATGATGCTTGTACATGGAATAACATTGATAATGGGTGGCAAAAACTTAAGCTCTTCCCTATGACACTCGTTGACCAAGCAGAAGTATGGTATCGATCGTTAAAACCAAATTCAATATGACGTTGGTCAACAATGGTAGAAGTCTTTAATGAAAAATATCAAACCTATGCAAGAGTGTCAGCCTTGAGGAAACAAATCCAAGAGTGGAAACAAGCACAACATGAACCTTTGGACATGGCCTTAGAAAGATATTACACATTGTTAAACAACTGTCCAGGCCATGGATTTTCCGAGGAAAGGCTAATGTACCATATCATTGATGGGCTGCGTAATGAAACAAGAGAGACCTTAGGAATGTAAGCCCAAGGTCAACTATATGAACTACGAACCTATCAAGTCCAAGTGCTTGTTAAGCGGGTAGCAAAAGAAAAAGGAGAATTAGCTCGATGGGAGAGTGTTGAAAAACATCAACGGGACCAAAATCTCAACTTAACAAAGGTCCAACACCATAAAAAGGAGAAATCAACCAATCTCAAGGTGGAAACATCATCTTTTCCAATATAAAAAACATTAGAAGAAGTTAAGGCAAAGATGAATAAGATGTTGGAATGGATGAATCAAAAGTGTGGAGAATATATCAACATCATTAGAGATAGAGTTTTGACAATCCAAGAAGCAGGACAAAATAGTAGACAATCGAAAAGAAGGGATAAGGAAAATAAGAGCTCAACTACTAATCATACGTATGAATGTAACATATGCCTATACGATCACCCCAAGGCTAAATGCCCAATCTTGTCACATGTATATAAGCATTGGCGAAACACGTTACATCCAAAGTTCATACAGAGATACTGTGTTTGATCACAGTGGAAACAATGCCAGTTGTGGGGGAGACCACCACTAAACTGGAGACACCCTTGATATCATCCAAACCAAAATGCTTATCTTGTTCAACATCATGTTTCTTCAACTAGGCCACCATACCCTATCGCACCACAGTATCATTCTCCACAATACTATCAGCCCATACCTCCAACATAACCACCACCTTGTGCATCTTATACTTCTCCTAATTTTCAACATTCTCATACTTTCCCTCCTTCCACATTGCCACCAACTGTTCCTAAGGTATCTGCACCACTGCAACAACCCACAAATTCTCCTTGTGCTACTACTACCAACAGCTATGAAAAGCTTCCTCAACATCAAAAGCGTCCCTTCTTTAAACATAATCATAAGAAAGGCCAACATCATTTTGAGGCTACTACATCTTCCAACCCAGCACAAGTAGAACAATGTGGTGCACCCTCATCTTTGAACCCAACGCCTCATGTCATTTCATCAGGGCCACCAACTAACACTCCAAAAACCATACGGTCCAATGAACACAACCATGGGAGGCATCATTCTAATCCTTGCATACCATCTTCTTGTCACAAACATCATAGTGGGTCAACTCGTTATCTGGGAACTACATCGTATAAAGTGCCCCACTATGCTTACTATAATCAAGTGTGTGACCAGTTCCAATATTTCATGGGGTAAGTACGGACCAGTTCCAATATTTCAAACATGCAAGGATCCTCAACCTTCATTTATTAATCCTTGCCATGTTCAACCATTTAGTTATGGGGGATATTCCCATTCTAAATAACAAGAAAGATTAATAAATATTTTTCATTTTCTTTAATTTTTCAATTTTTGTTTTCTAGTTTTTCATTTTTCAAATTTTTGTTTTATCTTTTTGTATTTTTGTGTTTTTGTTTTTTCATGTTTTTGTAAGTAATCTTGTCTATGAATAAAACACTCATGTGTATCGTTGGTTGAGGTGTGTTCTATGTTATTAAGTCATGAGTGATCAATTGTTTGGAACAGTGAGCCCATTACACCCACTCATCCATTCCACAAATAAAGAGGTTCTGTTTGAGGGTACAATGATATTCTTGAAATTCTTAAAACTTAAAATTAATTTTGTGTTCATTGTACCTAGAATGAAAAAGGATGGATCAAAAGGGAATGATTACGGTGTGACATCAAGGGGACTTGTGGATTCTCTTTGGTGACCTCTGTGGGAGTTATCATGTAAGTTGGTTGTACTAAGATCCTTGTAGATCTAATGAAAAATGGGAGTAAGAGTAATCAAAAGGGCACACAAAAATTAATGTTGTGCTAGGGGGTCCCACTGGAAAGACATGCACCCATGCCTGAAGGTTGGAAGCTTCTCCTAATTCAGCAATCAGAAAAAGAAAAAAAAGGAAGAGAAAAAGAAAATCAGAAAACAAAGTGCAACAAAACAAAAGTCACTCCTCCCTTGAACAAAACACCAAGTGATCATATGCCTTGTTGTTGTGGTACTCTCATGGTTATTCATCATGGGATGAAACAATGCGATGTCACTGACTAGAAGGATGGACTTGGTTCTAATATTGGAATGATGGGTTAATGACACATTAATCATGCTTTACACGCAAGATTCATTATGCCCTTGGTCAGTTGCCTCATGTCCCAATCTCTATGATCCCTTTCTATACTTCGTCTCATCTCACTGTTCGTGTAATTGTAACTCGTTTCCCATGTAGCATAGAATTTTCATCTCATTCCAGTGATATTTACATGTTTGTGTTTTGTGGAGTTAGTGTAGATTACATTTAACCCTTCTAGTACCCATGGACACTTTAAGTATGGTTACACAAAGGAATTATAGGTTGAAACCTACTTTGGGGAGGACCCACTTGTGTAATTTGTTGTAATTCTCACTTATTACATAGCTCACACATACCATTTCTTAACTTCAGCTTAATTTCTCAATAGTTTTCTTTCCCTTATTATTATCCCTCTAAATTTTACCATTCCAATGTACCATTACATACCCTTTTTCTTACCACCCAAGGTTTTATTGACAAAATCCACACCATCATCATTAATTGTGCCCCTAGACAAACTGAAATTGCCATCAAACCTTTCATCATAGTCAATGTCCTCAATTTCCAATGTTAATTTCAAAAAAATCATTATAAAATTTCGTGTTTTCATGGTGTCTCACATCACTAGGGACGATATATTGCATACACGATATCGCGTCCCACGTGATATCGCATACGCAATGTATCATATGCGATATCGCATCCCAGCCGCCTATAAATAGGTGACCCGCCCGCAACACTTAGTATCATTTTGCCATTCACACGTGGGGAAGTTTTTGAATTTTTTCTCTACGACTTGCAATTGAGTGAACCTTGCTTCTCTACTCATATCTCGCTCGCTGGTACTCTAATTTTAATTCTATTTGAACCTGCTTGAACTTGGAGTATTCAGTTTAGTCGTGGGGGAGGGACACTTGCCGAAAAGTGCCTAACTTTCTTTTAAAATTTGAAATCGCCCAAAGGACATTAGCTAGGGTAATTAACTCTAACACCTAGAACAATTGTGCCTAAAAATCATTTAACCCTTAGGTATATCGGGAAACTAAAATGGAAACCACCTAAGTCAAAGGATTCATTATTACAAACTTTTGGGCACTATCACACATGATAACATAAGATCATTAATTAAGGCAAGCAGTAAGGTATAACTTAACTTCAAACATAACCTTACTAATTCTTGGCCCGTGTGATTGTAGTGGCCCCAAAACATGAACAACAGGAAGGTCCTACACAAGGTGGAAGCAAATGAGTTCGGAGAGGCAGAAGACAAAGACCTGCCAAATAACATGCAAAAAAAGAGGAGCAATCATTCAGCATCCATCAAGATGAACCTCCTACTAGACTATCTGGGCAGGCAGAAGGAGGAGCTGCTGCAACACCTAAACCGGGACAACAACTCACATTGCCCCAAGATTATGTTTAGGCTATCCATGAGAAGTCCACATTCATTGTGGTGATTGTGGAGTTGAACTTTGAATCATTCGTAGAGTTTGCTCTTGAGGCTATTAGGGATCACCTCAAAGGATCCCCATTTTGGCCTATCCTCTTTGAACGTAGTGCCTAGTACCTAGGAGAAATGTACCAGTTTTGGCACAATAGGGAGCAAGCCACCACTGTGAATATTTGTGGTGTGACAGTTAACTTCTCTACGCAAGCAATTTCGGAAGTGTTAAACCTTCCGAATAGAAGACCCCAGGTTGCTCGGTTATCCACCCGTTCAGACCTCATTCTCATGAAGGGGAAGTTGATCTTAACAGAAGTAAGGGCAGAGCATGTTGAAGCTGAAGTGTAGAAACTACAAGAGCAACTGGTGGCCTTACAAGCAGCACAACGGGACCCTTTACAATTTGTTCCTGTAGACCAGCTAGAAAACTTTATTACCAAGCAACTGACAAAGTTAATCATAGAGAATAAGAAGGTGGTGGATGAAAAGGATAAGGGTGTTTGGGATGCCTCCATAGCACAAGCACAACTTATGTGCATTTGAAGGAACTCAAGGCCTTACAAGAAGAAAATAAACAGATTGCGACTGACAATCTTTGGTTGACCGCCATTGAAAAGCAAAAGAACATTCTCCATGAACACTTTCATCAACTACGAAAACAATTTATCTGGAACAACCGAGATGTAAGCTATTTAGCCATAGAAAATCGAACCCTCTTGATGGAGGAGGTACGCGCTATTCACCAAAAGTTAGTAATTGAGATCAGCGCATGGCAAAATGAGGCTAAACGACATGAGAAGCTAAAGGAGCACTTCCGAGATTAGTGGGGATGTACAAACAAATCCTGGAGAAGAAGGTCCATATGGCCAAGGCTCAAATCAACACTATCAGTGCTCAACACACTGATTAGCGGGCCATATTGGACACATATGCCTTTGCCCACCAAGCAGAACTTAAGAACCAGGACCTACACATTCAAGACTTGACAAAGTACATGGAGTTGGCAAACCTAAGATATGCCAACCTTGCCATGCTAATAGCATGGTGCCCAAGGTCAAAGCTCGAGCAGCAGGTAGCAACCACACACATAAAATTCGAAGCAGAACTTGTAGAGCATAAGAAGCTGGTGGAGAAACTAGATGTTGTAAATTCTGAACTTGAGGTGGTAAAAGCCTGCTACCAGGGATAAAAAGATGTTGCAACTAACTTGGCTTGATGGCTAATATACCTTCACGAATACAAGAACAAAGCTAGAGCTTATGAGGAGGAACGACGGGTGTTCGTGGCATGGTACGTCAAGGCCAACTAGATGTTCCTGCAACTACCCTGTTCGTGGGAAGTGTCGACTCCGTCAAACATCGGAACATTAGCATGGATGACACAAGACCCTCAGACAGAAGAGGAGAAGCTTCTGGCCATACTTCAACACCATCAAGTCTTAAAGCCTGGAGCACAAGACAAAGGGAAGGCACCAATGGAGGAGCCACCACCACCAGGAACTACATGATTTCCACATTTTTGTAGTTGTAGCATATTTTGTATGTTGTGTTTTCTTCCCACACTGCAGCATCATTCCATTTTTTAGTTAATAATTCCATACGTATCCACTGTGTAATCACTATAACTCAAGGACGAGTTTTTATTCAGTCGTGGGGGTATGATTGGATGCGATATTGCATACGCGATATCGCATCCACCGCAATATCGCATCCCTCGCGATATCATGTACACGATATCGCAATTCGTCAAAATGTCTATAAATAAGAAGCGGTTGTCCCTTGTTTGACATAGATAGAATAGAAGTAGTGAAGCTCTAGCAGTTTGATCTCTCCAGAGATAGATTATTTTCCCGTGTCTACCCACAGTGTGGTGAATGTAATTGTATGACATCTTTTATTCGAGTGTGATGTACTTGGACACGCACATAACTGACAATAAAGATCAAGATTACTTCATCATTGCAGCATTCACTTTGTTTAGTCATTTATTTAATTGTTATTTATTGCTTTCCTAATTAGTCTCTCTCACACTTATCTCCTAGAACGCGGAATGAGTACGAATTGATTACGAGCATTTAAGCGTGATTACTTGGTAACCCAGTGGTGTACCTAGGATCTGCACTTGGTAATCCCAATGGTAGTCATGCATGAAGTCCAAGATGTGTATAGATGATCAAGGAACAGATGCTCATCGCACTTAGGCTAGATTGGATTCTCTTACCCTTTCTCTCCTAGCTTAGCTTAGTTAATATTATTTTCCATTGCCCTCAGGAGTATCATTAGATTAGGAACCACATCATACATCTCACTCTGGACTAAACCATATGTGACAAATATAACAGTAGTCTAGGTGGGAAGACAGCAAACTGCGATTTAAGGCTAACTATCTAGGTGCCATAACTAGTCCGTCTGCGGAGTTTGACCAGATTGCGCATGAGAACGCTTCTATTTTTACGGTTGAGAGTAGGGGTACCTTGCCACTCATCAATAAACTAGATGTTGAAGCCCACTATGTCTTAGTTGCTATTTTAATCTAGTATTAAACTACTATTAGCAAGGTTTGCTTAAATTCTAATCATCTTAGATTTAAAAGTGGAAGATGTATTCAACTTCCTTGAGAAGAATATATTTGTAGGTTGTGCAGATTAGGAGTCCTTGGAGATGAGTTATATGTGTTTTCTTCTTGTGCTGTAAGTACCTATTTGAGATAATGTTATATTGTTACAGCAAAAAACCTATACAATTTGTTTTGATGCCCCATTGTTTCTTCATCAATTTGTAGATTCTATCTTTATTTTTCATGAAAATGTAATATCTATATGATAGATCCTATGGGTCTTTGAACATAATAGAGATTTAAAATAATAATAATAATCGTCTTCTATATCTTCATACTAACAACTTTCTTTTTCTTCATTCCTAGAGGTATTTATTTGTTATCTAATTGATCAAAATCCTAAATTTAAGAATGCAATCATAAAGAGTAATTCTTTCAATTCTTCTAGATGTGATAGAACATGTTTCCAATAATGTATTCTCTCTTGTTAAATTAAATCATTCTTTTCTTGAAATAACTTTAAGTATCTTCTTCTATATTTTATAGAATTTGATGTAAATTAGAATACATTTTTTAACCCTATCAGTTTTATCTCCTTGATTCTTATGTAATTGAAAAAATAAAGAATATCCTGTAGTCAAATTTGGTTTTTTACCTTTTATTATTTACCGTTGTATAGATTCTAACTATACTTTTTACCTTATATTTTATTTCCATGATATCACTAGCACCCCCTAATCAACATACAATCTAATGTACATGATATGCTAAGTTCCTATCCAATTATTCATACAATTAAATGATAGATTTTAAAGTGATAAACTTGTTCGATAAAATAAAAAAGGTTGTTTTGATTACGATTTAAAGTGATAAACTTGTTCGATAAAATAAAAAAGGTTGTTTTGATTACGATTTATGCTAATATTCTAGTACATATTCATTAGCTATGATAAACTATAGATATTCTGCTTTCTAAAAAATTTTGACCGATCACCAAAGGTGCCCTAGATTAAGTGCACGTTACCTGGCATTGAATCCAAACACTAGGGTTGTGTGTTGGTTAAAGCATGGAAACCTAACGAGTAGGGCGGCCATCCAATCGCTGTTACCAAATATACAACAATAACCAAAATTTTAAAATCTGATACGAAATCAAAACAGCTATTATAATTTTGTAAATATTAATGTTAATGTGCAGATCCTTTTAAGTGTGATTCCAGCCACAGCAAGTGTCAAAGACACAGGAAGGCAACCATTTAAACTAATATATATATATATATATATAATATGTATAAGGTGGTTGACCACGTATGGTCTTTCAAGATTTGATTTCAAAACCATCTATAGAAGTAGATGTCGCTAGAAGACTATAAAAGAAAAAGTCATGGCTAAAGTTTGGTTCAATACCTCAAGATAAAAACATAACATAATCCGTCAAGATAAAAACATTTTTGTTTACATTCTACTATAAGAGGTTTATTCTTAGCTATTCCTAAGGAATGAAATTGTTAGAGCAAGAATGCCCTTTCATTTCCTCATTCAGATAAGCCATTGGATCAATTTATCAAGAGAAGAGCATACCTGCAAACTGTGCAAAGCATAAAAGATGAAGAACAGATTTTAATCATCTTTGCCTATTTTAAAGCTTGAAATTGTTAAAGATTTCCTAAACATAATAAAAATTTCCAGTTTCGATTTCAGTTGCTTAAAAATTTATTACTTCAGATATGGGATTGCTCCTACTTGCTTCTCAAAACTTTGTTTTTGTCAGTTTTAGGTTTTGTATGCACGAATATGTGCCGTGTTCATGCCTGTCACTATCAAACACACTTCCTGCACATGTCCAAGACGAGCTTACTGCGTGCTGGCTTTGGTTCATTTCCTCATAACTTCCCTGACCACAAAAGAATGTCGTAACTCCGAGCAATAAAAATTCCAAAATTGAACTTGCCTGCCAGGTGTTGTAATTTTGTTGTAATAAAAATCAATTTTGTTGTAATAAAAATCAAGCAGCGATTGCATTATTTTAAGTTCATGGCTGATACCTATGGAAACAGTATTCCGAGAGGCATCAGCAGCAGCTTAGAAGAAGCTACGGTATCAGCTTTGCTCCAGTTTTACACAGCCATTTAGATATCTCTGGTAACATCCTTGGTGCAATTCTCTTTTGGCAATTCTTGCATTCCCCTTATCGTTTGAGGTACCTGTCATGATTGTTGAAACAATCGTCAGCTACGTGAGCAACTCTAATCAACAACAGCGGGACACAGTAGCTCTGATTAAGCTCTACGCTCTGCTGTGGGCACTTGTATGGGTGGCCAGCTCTACCATTCCTTGCTAGACAAATTCCCATTAACTTCTTGTTGGGGAATGGTGGAAATCATGGTTAAAAGCAATCTGCAACTTATCTCATGTCATTCAGTAAAATTAGATAGGGGCAACCCTGTGTGTTATATGTTGTATTCTTATTTCATGTTTTTTGTTGCTTATCTACTTGAAAGTTCGAATCTTCCTTGTAATCTATGAGTGAGCATAAGCTTATGTGAAATAATAAATAAGGGCTACTTTCACGAAAGGCACTTTTGCCATTTTGTCTCCAAATTAAAAATCGTCTCCAAATCAAAAATTGGTTATTTTTGGAGTAATCACCATGAGTACTAAAGTGTCAAATAATTTTTAATTATAGTTATTTTGTTTGGTCATTACTCTATTCATATAGTACGGTCGATAAGACCAACTGTAATAAAGTTGCCCCATAAAGGCTACCCCACTGTTATTGTTGGTTATGATATGATGATGTAAACCGATAAATTTACCAGTTTTATTGTTTTTTAGATTCTTGATAGATTTCATCTCTCAAAATGTAATCTACGTGATTACGTGAATCTATGAGGTCAACACTCAACACAGATGTGAGTGCCAAGGATCTACGTAAGAATTATGTCATTATCATTGTCATTACTTGTTTATCCACCGATAAGGTACGTCAAAGATTTGAGAAAATTGTCACGGTGTGTACGTGAAAACTCTTTATCTGAATGAAATTTGGTGGAAAAAAACGAATTTCCATGAACCAGTCAGATTGGCATCCAAGTTCCAAACCATGTCTGCCTGTTGCAGATGGACCACAATTTTGCAGGTCCTTAGTATTCGTCGATCTGGTATGGAGATGACGCATTCATGCATGGTGCTTTTAAGTTTTAAATGGTGATTTTCTACCCTGCACCACCCATCCTGTTGTTACCAGGAGAGGAGTTTCTGTATGTTGTGCCATCTGTCAGACTCTGTCGCTTAAATACAAGAAATTGGATATCCAGATGTTTGACACAGGTAAACAATATTTGTATCAATGTGAGATCCACAGAGGTCTTTGTCATGAATCATAAGGAAATGTCTTTGAAAGGATGAACAAGGATTGTTAGACTCAGCAAAGAATTATTTCACTTTTATTATTTTAATATCTGGGAAGTTACGACTTGCACCTCCGACCTTTTCTTTAGAGGTTGATAACCCCGATACTGCTCTCCATCAGCTTAAAGAAAAGAAAAGAGTAAGGTAAGTAAATTTGAGTTACAATTAACTTTGATATTGTATCCAGCCTTTTTTATACATCGGATCAGAAAAATCTGAATAAATCCGTAGAAAAATTAGATTGAAATCATCAAATATAGCAATTATATATAGAAATTTTAGTTTTCCATTCACATCGGAATTACTAATAAATAATATATTAAACATAAAAAATAAATAAAAATATAACACTGTTTATTATATTAAATGTTCAATCCCATTTTCATTAGACTTCAATGTTATATTGCGATATATTGCAAATCTCCCAATTAATCCCAGACTATACCCGAAGAAGATGTAGTTAGAGAAGTCACCAATTCAAGAAACCATCCCTGAAAGATTCAACTGAAAAAGGAAAACAAAAAATAGTTTTTACAATAAAAAGTACGAAAATTGGGTTAGTAATTTTGTATTTATAAATTGATTACTCTTACTGTCCACTTGTAAAATTACTTTACAGTGAAACTAAAAAAAAATTATTTAAATTTTGAGACAATTTATGAGGTTGCGTAGCCTATAGATTCTCGGCTAGCTGGATTGATAAATACAATTAGCATAATATATAAAAGTTTTATGGAGTTTTGTTTAAAGATTATGGAGGGGGGGGGGGGTTTATTGAAATTAAAGGAGCATCAATTACAACAACTTGAATAAGTCGTAAGGGGAAAACTGAGAGCATCGTGAATGACACTCGGGAAACACCTTAAAAATAAACTAGTATTAAAGGAGGTACCCCAAGTTGGGACACAATCAAATGTTTGCACAGACTAGCTTTTTACAAAATTGAACGACATAGAATTAGATGCTAAGTGTAACTAAAACACATAGGTCTTTCCCATAGCTGCAGGAGATGAACCAATTGATGACTATCCAGATTGAACTTGGATGCTTGAGATGTGAGTTGAAAATAGGTGAGGCGAAAGATCTGCAACATCTCCAACCTAGTAAGCAAACATTTGTTAGAATACTTTGTCTTTTGAAATAGAACATTGCATCTTCGCTTCCAAATATAATATACAATAATAGGTCTAATAACTTTCACAGAAAATTAAGATTAGTAGAAGTAATGTTCAAGAATCCGAATATGGCAGCCTCTTGAGATAGGTTGTAGGATGGAAAAGCTTTAGAAGTCCACTGCCACACATGTTGAGCAAAGGGACATTGCCAAAACACATGGACAAAGTCATCTAGTCCACCACATAGAGGGCAAGTGGGATTAGGAATACCAAGATATTCTAGACGTTTTCCGATAGGAAGACCATGGTGGATAAGACACCAAAGGAACTGCTTAATTTTGGGAAGGGTTGGAAGTTTCNTAGGTGCCAGTGACCATGGAGGAAAGAATAAATCTGAACTAGGCAATGTTTCATTGCAACCGACTCCCCATACAAAGTGTTAAACTCGACCCCTGAAATCCAACGACTAGCAAGCCTAAGACAATTCAAGGAAATGACACCTTTTCGATACCACGAGGTAGCCACCTTAGCATTTGTGATAGCAAGGGGAGCGGGTGACAGAGGTAACCATCATGGACACACTTTAGAGAGGATAGTAGGGTTGATTTTAACGTTAGTCCAGTCTATGTGAGTGTGTACAATTTTCCAGGCCCTCCAAATGCTTTTGAAAACATGAGATCCGGGAAGAATGACAGTGAGGGGTGAAAGAATCCAATTAACGAAATGGATGTCTTTCTAGAAGGGCTTATTTTAGGAAAGGCTTGATGAAGCCTTAATTGGAGGAGGGTCCCTATAATATTTGAGGCATCTAAATGTTGTACCAACCACTTAGCAACCAGGGTATTTCCTTGCTTATAGGAGTTCAAAAGGCCTAAGCCACCCTTATTCTTGTGGAGAGTAACAATAGTCCAAGCGACACGATGAAAGCCTTTTTGAGAGTCCTTGGAGAACCACATAAAGTCACGGAATAACCGTTCTAGCCTCTGGTAGGCAGCTTGGGAGGGGGCCCAACACGAAGAGTAATACACATGGGTGGACGTGCATATGGACTTACAAACAAGGTATTTACCCGCAAGTGTGAGTGGTTTAGTTTTCGATTTGTCGAGTTTCTTTCGAATTCGATGAATAACTTGCTCCCAAAGGATAGAGGTTGAGCCTCTAAAGCGGAAAGGGATTTCCAGAATTTTAATGATGTCTTGATCTTGAAGCTTCTTCCACTTATAGTGGGTCACATGGTTGTAATTTCCTTTAAAGCTATAAACAGAGGATTTATTCCAGTTAATTATGGAACCTGAGAATGTGCAATATTGCTCCACCCTTGATAAGAGGTAGTGCAAATTGGTGGCTGTGTTTTGAACTAGAAAAAAGGAGTCATCGGCAAAGTGCATATTGAGAAGCTGTTGTTGAGAGGAGGAAAGACTAACCATAGTGAGAACTTTAGTTTTAATGTCTAGGTTAATTTGATGACAAAGAAAGTCTGATGCAATGATAAAGAGATAGGGGGCGAGAGGACAACCTTGGCGCACAGACCTATGTATTGGAAAGGGAGAGGTAATGCCGAAGGTAATGGAAATTCTTGCACTAGCATCAGAGAATAAACATTTCACCATATGTAAGAACTTGGGTCCAAAACCCAGTTTGGTCATAGTCTGCAAGATAAAATCCCACTTAATGTTATCATAAGCCTTGGCATAATCTAGTTTCACTAGGAGAATATCTTGTCCAACATCCTTAGCCCACTTGATACCTTCCCACGCCGCTACCACATTGTCTAAAATATATCTACCAGGAACGAATCCTGTCTGCTGAGGGGATATGATCTGACCGAGAATTTTTCTCAGCCGTAAGGCAAGGCACTTCGCCCAAATTTTATACACTACATTGAGAAGAGTTATGGGATGCCAATTGGAGATATCGGTTAGATCCCCAGACTTGGGGAGGAGACGAATTACCCCTCGATTTAGATTGGGCCCAAGGGAACCAGTTAAGAGAGCCTCGTTAATGACCTGCAAAAGATCCTTGCCAACCAAATCCCAATGATTTTGAAAAAATTCTACTGGAAACCCATCATAACCAGGAGCCTTTCCTCGACTTAACTTGGAATAAGCCTCCTGTAGCTCTGCTAGAGTGATATCAGCGTCAAGGCTTTGTAGCATAGTAGGATTAATAAGGCGAGGATAATCAGGGGTGGCAGCCTGGAACGAAGAGATGTCCATTGGGGTAGCAGCACAAAGGGTTTCATAGTGGTTCTTAAGAAAAGAGAGGATACTATTGTGGTCAGTAATGGTGGTACCCTCACATGAGATTTTGTCTATAGCATGCGAAGGGGAAGCAGCATTAAGATATTTAAAAAATTCCTTACAGTGTTCATCTTGAATATTTAACCAAGTGAACCGACTTTTAGTTAAGGCACTTTGTGCTCGGTACACTTCCCAATGTTGGAAGGCAACGCGTGCTCTAGCTAGCTCCTCGTGAACTAGAGTATTGAAGGGATCTTGAGCTAGTTTGTTAGTGAGATGCTCAATAGTGAGGTGAATTTTGTTGTATTCAAGTTTGGCTTGAGCAGCCATGGTCTTACCATATGAACGAGCGAAGTTTCGCACTCGACATGAAGCACGATGCCACCAATTAATCCAACCCGTCTGATTTAGGGGCCTAGGTTCGGCATTCCAAAGGTTGGAGAGAAGAAGTTGGGCAGTGGGGGAAGAAAAACAGTTGTTGTGTAGTCTGAAAAGATGGAATTTTTGTCGGTCAAGGCTACCATGAATCTTAATAGATATGGAGATAGGAAGGTGGTCAGATAAGGTGGCATGATGATGAACTGTAGTGGAAGAGCAAGCTTGCCAAAAGGAGAGGGTGGAGAAATGGAACCTATCTAACCTGTTGTAGATGTGAGCTTGCCCTAGACGGAGATTGCTCCAAGTAAATCTATGGGGGGGAGCGCACATGGAGTTGTCTGCCCCATCTGAGAGGTAAAATCTTTTCTTAAATGCAGACCAGGCCTGATACTCGAGATTGGGCAACTGAAGAAATACCCCTCCGAGCTTATCTTGAGGGAATTCTACCATATTAAAATCTCCTCCGAATATCCAAGCCATTGGGGGGAGAGAAGTTGCAAGTTCATGCCAAAGGAGAGCCCATTCTATGGAGTCATTTGGGGCATATATCGAGCAAATGCCAAAGGGTCCGTGCTGGGATGAGAAGGTGGCCCAGGAAACTCTATGCCCAGAATCTGAACCACTTTGAAGGATTTTAGTTTTCCAATAGGGTGAGAGGAGAATGGCCGCTCCTCCTTTCCCACATGCATGGGATTTCGCTAGGAGTGAGGAGTGAGGAAGAAACCAATGGGCGGAATAAGATAAAAGGTCAGCGGAAATCTTAATTTCTTGAAGGAGAATATAATCAAAAGTCAAATTAAGACTAGATATAAAGTTGCCTGCTCGCTTCCGTCGAAGCCTATCAGTAAGGCCTCGAACGTTCCAAGAAAGGAGATTCATAGGAAAACCAGGGGTAGGTTGGATGGGAGGGCAACAAAACATTTGGGAGTCAAAGTATCAGTTTCCTTTATTCCTGATAGGAG
The DNA here is from genome assembly GCA_015680685.1 of Gnetum montanum. Taxonomy (NCBI): domain Eukaryota; kingdom Viridiplantae; phylum Streptophyta; class Gnetopsida; order Gnetales; family Gnetaceae; genus Gnetum; species Gnetum montanum. The sequence goes on from MNCI01026505.1 coordinate 71,638, forward strand.
GGCAAAGGAGTTGTTGGTGGGGACAAGGGCCATGGAAGTGTCTAGTGAAGAGGAGGTGGAGGAAGAAGTAGAATGAAGGGAAGCTTTGACTCGTTTCCTACCACTAGCCACCACGAACTCATCCTTCGAGAATGAGTTCTTGACAACATTTGAGGGGATGACCAGGGTGGAGGTGTGAGTACCTGACTGTTGTTTCTGTAGCTTGGACTGGCTAGACTGAGAGGAGGATTTAGGAGTTGTTGGGAGAGGAGATCTGAATTTAAAGGATACTAAGGATGGGCCTACTGGTGGTGTGACTAGGGAACCAGTCTTCTGAGAGGCTACAGATTGTTTTTTCCTAGCTAGGATGGGACACACCGAGATATGATGCTTGGCCCTGTGATAATAGCTACATGAGTTTGGAAGGTAAAAATAGTCCACTTTTTGGGTAAAGAATTTTCCACCAGCACCGAGGTTTAATGAGGTCTTCCGATGAGCTATATCTAGTTCAATACAATAACGGCGAATTTGAGTTCCATTGATCGCCTTACAATGATCGGAAATAATAGGGCCCAGGGTGCTAACAATGTCCCTCTCAACAGAGGAGAAAATGAGTGGAAGATTGGGTAGTTCTATGTAACAAGGAATTATATTAAAAGCGGGGTCATTGACATTAAAGTCAAAACTCCAGGTGCGTGCGATAAGGGTTGCATTTCTAGTTGGAAAATTTTTTTGAGAAAGAGCCTTTTTGACCTGGGAAGCATCAGATAATTCTACCAGAATGAAATGATGAGCGTAGTAACGAGCATGAGAAACCTGAATGCCATGTGGCTGAAGGAGGCTATGGACTTGAGTGTTTAAACTTGAAGACTGTGGTAAAAACCCCACAATTTGAGAAAACAAAAACTGAGATGTGAAATCTTTAGAAACTGCTTCAAAAATATCATCCGGTAAAAGAAAATCAAGTTGAGGTGAGGTAGATGAACTTCCCTGAGGAAATGCTGAAGCTGATGAATCCATCTTTGTGACTTGCCCATGCCTAGGGCGCACGCATTCCTAACACCGTTCTGCAACCTAGACTGCAGGAAAACCCTCACCACTAGTGTGCGTGTCCACCCACCGCGAGCAAGGGCCCAGACAGTGCGACAGAAAGAAATAAAACGGCCAAGAGAAACTCAGGAGGCAGAGTAGGAGGGCTCTGCAGCGCAGCGGCTCCCAACGGGAGAAAAGAGCGCCCAACGGTTAGTTTCTGTTCAGTGTCTGGAGGCAGAGCACAGCGGCCTCAGTCTGCTCAACAATGGCGGTAGTCAAACCCTAGTGCCACCTCACGGCAGGCAGATCGCAGTGGCAGATCTCATTCGTCGTCCGTTTTAGTGGAGAATGAAAGCGATTTTGAGCATTGGTGCCATGGCGATTGTAGATCAGTCTTGCAGAGTTTAGCAGTTTGAAATTTAGTGGGGGCGGCACCAGATCCACAGCAGAATGAAGCCAAAGATGGAGTCCAGTCGCAATGCAGAGGCCTTGTTTGAGACGCACAGCGTCGTGGAAATCAGGCAGAAACAAGGGTTTATGACAAAGATTATGGAGAACAGTAATAATGACTACTGTTACAAATTTTTTTCAACTATTATTATAAATAGAGGATCATCATTCAAAGGTACAATGCTCATCCCATCAAGTGGGGTCTTTGGAGGTTGGTAGATGAATGAAAGCCGAACCTTTTTAAGTGGTTGTGTCCAAGTTCAAACCCAAATCTTTGATGGTCTCTATAACTATGATCATAGATATTGAAAAAAGATATTTTTAGCATTGATAAAATAAAATTATTGTTAATTGTACAACAAAAGAATATAGGCTATTCTATTATGTTGTAAATACTATCAAACTAAATCAGGTCATAAAAGATTTGGAAGCAATTTATATTATTTAAAACTAAGAATTGAAAAAAGAAAGTATATGCAATATTATATCATATGTATTTACATATATATTTCTAATTGTTGAAACATACATATATCAACAGATCTCTACTAATCTATGCAACACTATATTCTAGGATTCCTAAAACCATATCTTACTCTCTATTATTTTTTATTTCTTTTTACATTGATTAATTTTCCTAATAGGACTTCCTAAGCCTTGTTCTTGATATTATTTTAAGTAAGCATTAAGAGGATTTCCAACCTGCTCTTGTACATGTAGGATAGATGCATCTACATGTAACTCAAGACTTGCTTTTTAGTATGAAGTGCTTGAGATGAAATAGGTTTCACTACAAGTAATGCATCTACTTGAGCTTAACATTAAGGAAAAAAGATATAGAGGGTCATGTTATCAAAGAAAGTATCAACATAATTTGAAGAATGAAGCTCAACTTTACCATCCATATCACTAAGCTTATCACAAACCTATTCTAGAGTTAGTATGAATATGATTTATGTCAAAGTCATCTTGGTACTCTCTTTCTAGCTTTTCCAAATCAATTTTTAATTTATAATACATATAGAGTAAATTATTTAGTCTTTGAGATATTAACTTACCATGTTTTTTGAAGCATATATGTTCAAATACACTCCAATTACAATCACATGTAGAAAATATGAAAATATGAAAACTTACATAGTTAATATCAAATATATTTAAAAAATTTACATAACTAACTTTAAAATGAGATTAAAGAAAACCTTACATGATGTACTACATGCTTGAGAAATAATGCACATAGTAATATTTTGCAACTCTAATGTATTTATGCCAAAGTTTCTTCATCATTGCTTTATATTAAAGAATAACAAAAAAATTAAATTAATATTTTATTACTACTACATTAGAATTACTAGTTTAATAAATAATTTGTAATTACCTAATTTAAATAAATCTTTTTCCTTATCTATTTTTTTGTTGAATTAATTACTAATCTTTTGTTTCTTAAGTTGTAAGACCTACTTGAAAGAGGTTAGGTCTTTGCTTATTCCCTACATCTCCTAGGACCCTACCTTGATGGGATGAGCATTGAGCCTCTAGGTGATGATTCTTTATATTCTTTTGAGTACAGTTTTATGTTCATGGGAAATCAATTACTATAGTACATTAATGCTTACTTGAAGAGCCAAATACTAGATGGGTAAGCTTATAGATATAATAATGATGCTAGAGTGCTACATGGGTCTAATGTAGAACTTTGTTTAATGAAATATGCACATAGTAAAACTTCATCTATTCACTTTTCCTCTACCATTAGTAGTAAACTAGACATATATTTATTGAGGAGATTAATTTTTCGCCATAAGTGGAGGAGTTCCTATTACTAGATCCACAAGAGTGCTTATTAAATGCAATCTTTAATGTGCAAACTCTGGTAACTTGGATGACTGGTTGGTTGCATGTTAGGAAAGGGTGTGTCATTAAGGTTCCCATTATCAGCAGGATATATCTCAATCAATGGAAGTTGATGAGTGGCGAGTAGACCCTACACCCAACCACACAAATCAATAAGCATTCACATGTGATCTGCTCAAATTCCATGGACTTACAACCTTCTAAGTACACTAGTCTCTAAAATGTGAAACTAATTGATGCAATCATTGTCTTCCCAATTACACTTGTTAAATGAAAAGGCATGGTTAAGTGCAACTAAGGCATATTATTTTCTCATTCTTATGTTTTATGTTCTAAGTCACTTAAGAATAAAGAATAGAGAATTTAAGATATTTAATTGCTAATTTAATCTAACTAGCTAATATTTAACTCATCCTAGCATAAGCATCCATTCCCACTTCCTATTCAGGTTTTGAACATGCATAACATTGCTAGGCTACCAAACATTAAGTGTTACTGGGATTACCAAGCACCAAGCATATGCTCGAAGTGGTTGTACTTATGTGCTTAATTTCTCACTATTTAATCTAGCTAAATTTATCTTAATTTATTACTTAATTAATTATTTAATTACTTAAAGCATTAAAAGAAATTGCATAAAATACTAAATGCATAAAGGAAATAATTAATCTATTTCAAAGTGTTGTAAGGTTTATCAGAAAGCTCATCTTCATTACTGCACATACTACTATGCTTAGGTATAATAGTGCTCAAATAAAGATTCATACACTCTTTGACTCGTACTACAAGCACCTAGAAAAATATTCTAACTTTCAAATAAGAAAACTATAAGAGCTCCACTACAACTATGAAACTTATGGCTTAAATGTGACTACTGAACACATATTTATAGGTGAAAATAGATACTATGTCAATGGGGCCACATCAACACATCAAATATGACATCAATGTGACTACATTGATGGGGTCCCATCAATGGGGTTGCATCAATGAGGCTTTTTTGACATCACTCATCATACCCCCATGACTGAATGAAACCTCATCCTTGAGTGAACAACAAAATGAGGAATAAGTTTCTTAAAAAATATTGGAACGGTATGGGATTATTAACATACAAAACAACAAATGAACAACATGACAAAAACTAAGTGCTTGAGTGTATGATTATAATAATTAAAAAACTCGATGTTCATGACAACAAAATGGAACACCAAGACAAAATTGACAAACACAACTCTTCTGATGATGTGAAGATGACGAAGAAGCTTAAATGATCCCAGGCAGTGGAGGTTCCTGAGGCTTCAAAGAACCTTCTCCTACTTCAAGTGCACATGGTGGTTGTGGTTGACCTATGGTAGCTACAACTTCTAGTGGAAGATGAAAGGTATCTAACAATTCCTTCATCTTCTCCTCCTTACCCTTGGGATCATCCATGGTCCACACAGCATTGCCAATGTGGACCAGTGTGGGGCCATTCCAAGGATAAGCATTGCTAGAAATTTCTCCTTCATGTTGAAAAACTAGATAGCCAAAAGTTTTTATTTAACATTGAATGGCTTAAGAGCATTATAGAACTCTTGGTAGTCATTCATCCTTTTGACTAAGTTCTTAGCAGTTGATCTTTGATTGGTGAATTATGTTGTAAGAACCTCAAGTTTAGCATTAGTAATCTCAAGCTTTTGCTTGGTCTCCTTATGAGTTTTGAACTTTTCCTTGTACAACAAGTACGACTTGGCCACTTGCTTCTCTAATTTTAACTGTTGTCATCTAATAGTTAGCATTGCTAGGTTTGCATAACAAAGATTGGAAAGCTCCATATACTCTATTATCTCCTCAATCCACTACTCCTTCATGTATATTTCTTCTTTGTTATAGTTGTTGAGTCCATCAAAGATAGGATTCCAAACATCACCTCCTTCCTTGAGCTATTGGAGGGCCTCATTAACCTTTACCTTCATCATCTAAATGTGTTTTTTATTAATTTCTTTCTATAGACTAACCTGATATATGTAGTGATTTTTGACTCTCTCAAATTTTAGAGCCTCATTTTTCTAGGTGGTTATCTCCATCACATATTTTTGGCGAAGAGATTGGACTTCCTCCATGGAAAGATTTCTATTTTTAGCTACCAATATCCTTAGTTCAATTTTCACTCTAGCTAGCTTCTCCTACTATTGATGGATGAAATATGCCATCTGCTACTTTTGCACATCAACATTCTATAGGTGATGATTCTCTATGGTTATAATCACATTCTCTTGGCGAGTCTAGTCCAGGGCCTTTTGGATGTTATGCATTGTGGCTTTAGCTAAGCATTGATCAAAGACCATTATCTTCTTGGTGTCCTCAACATTTTTGAGTCTGTATTGAAGCTATTTGAGAGCTTCATCACATGTCAATGCAGGATTGAGAAATGTAGGATCAACAAGATAGGTTCTTAATTAAGCAACCTTTGCATCCAAGTGTTAGTTTTATGTTTGGGTTGTTTTTAGCTTCCCCTCCAATATAATGCACTTGCCCTCTATTTATAGCAAATTTGACTAGGATGCAGTTATTGTATATGAAAAGTTAAAGATATATAGAATCAATTGCCTAGTTCCCACTAATTGGTCTAGCAACATCTCATGTTGGGTTGTGCTCAATCTGCCTCTAACTATTTCTAGAGATGTTTGCACATCTCTGAATGTAGAATCATCTAGTACAAACATCATAGGTGTATTCAATGCTTCAATAATTCTATCAATAATCACCTCTACTATTGTCTCCTACCCATGGTGTTCATCACTAAGATAGTTGCCCTTTCACCCTCCTCTAGACACACTGAAAAGGTAGCAGCATTCTTAGAGATTTTTGGGAATTGTTGCTATTCCTAGAGATATACCATTACCTCTTAAGCATTAGAATTCAATCTCATAGCTAGCTAAATTCTTTGAGATGAGAAAATTGGCCAACCTTCCTCTATCTAACTGATGGTTCAAGCCAATTTGTTAAGATGATTCATCACTAGGAAATACATAGATGGGTCACCATCACTCAAGTCTATTCATTGCTCTTACTCTTATAAGAGCTACTCTCAGATCTCACACATGCACTTAAGGGAAGCATAGGCCTCTAATGTTGTTCTATGAGTGGGTTGTCGAGGTGGTGGTTGCTGCTCCTCTTTCTTGGTTATAGTAGAATTCATATCCTTCATCATTTTTTCCCATGAGGCAACAAGAGCATGCCTAATTTTGTCATTAGTGTAGTAGACTATCCTTGTCCTTTTGCATAGTTTTCAAATGAGGCATGGAAATGGTAGGGCCTTCCTTCTATGTTCATTTTCCTTAAATCACATATTTATCTCTAGATACATTAGTTGTACAAGGTTTAGAGGGAATTTATTGCTTAGAGTGGCATAAGCACAAGTGAAGAAAGCAGTCACATTACTGGGTCTTATCATTTGACTGAGGTGGTAGGCCGCTATCTTGAAATATACATACTTTGTCAAGGTGAGTGCACTATACTCCCTCTTTGAGCTCTATATTATTTGTTCCTGGGTTGGGATGGTCCTCCTTCCTATGGGTTTTTTGATATAGCTGCCATCTGTAATCACAAAATGACCAAGGATTAGCACTTAATGTGTAACTTTGAAACATTTGGAATACCTGATCTCCTAGGGTAGTTACACTTGGCTAAGTTGTGATCATGGTGAGTTTGATTATTTTAATATTATTTTATTATTACATGATTAAATAGGTTACCGGAATGTGTTAGAAGGGTTTCACTCACATTACTTAGTATTTTAATATTATTGATTCATTAAATCCATGGGGGAGTTAGAANTAGTATATATAAAATTTTTCCCATGCATTGACTAGTCCTCATCGATGTGGATAGCTACGTTAATTGGGCCTAGTCAACATGGCTATTGATTACTATTGACCAAGTCAAAATTCAAAAACTACAAAGATTTTTTAAGTAAAATTAGAATCAAATGGAAGCCCAAGAAGCCAATAACACAATAAGATACATGAAGATGGCTTGATATTTCACAAAAGATGGGAATTGATTAGAGAAATGCCTTAAGGAGCATACAATTGGATGCAACCAATAGGAAATGCAAAAGATTTGATTGCCAAAATGCCTAAGGGACTTAACTAACCTAACCAAGAGACATGTAAGAGGATCCTTCCAATAGAAGGCTCATGCCCTTTTTTTCCTTGCATAACCTCAACTAAGGAGTCCATGGGTCCAATAGTTGATTAATGGTTATGAAAAATTAAGGACCAAATTCAGAAGAATCCATTTAAGAGTTTTAACACAAAAAACTAATACATTGAGTAAAACATAAAAATTGGTAGTAAGATAAGTTATGGAAATCATTGATGAATGAGAGAGGAAGTGGAATGATATTCCTAATTGTGGTCACATGAAGTCCCTTATGTATTTTATGGTTAAATGACCCAATAAAGTCCATTCTTAGTCAAGATCAAAACAAACCACTTTTAGTGACTTTTCATCACTACTCTAAGACTAAATCACCCCCTCAAAATACAACAATGCTCCCATAGATCAATCACCATCCCTTATTAGAGAAGAAAATATAAGCAAGAACTGAGAAAGGGCCTTAGTTAGAGGGGACTTTCACGCATAGGTAACATATCTTTGTAATCCCATAACTAGTGCTTGTAGCTTGTTATTTTTTCTAACATGTGTGCTTTGAATTTCCATCATGTTTTTCTCATTTTTTAAATGGATTTCTAGATGGGAACCACACAATGCAAAGACATATTCATCTTCCTATTATTGGTTGACATGGAATGGAAAGAAATCCATGAACATACTTATACATGCAAGTGAGTAGAGAGGCACAAAGAGTATTGAGTTCCGTTCAAGTCACATCCTTTTCAAACCTTTGAATCTTTCCTAAGTTTGGAAACTACCAAGGTCACAACTTTTTTAAGTTCCATTAATGGAAAAATGACATCATATTTCCAAAACAAGGAAAATCATAAAGTTTGTGAATGGGTGGCTGACGTGGACTCACTACCTATTTCATTAAAAAGAAACTTTGTCCTTGTCATCAGTCATGAAAATTCAAAAATATAAACTAGACATTAGCAATTAGAAACATTAGGTACAAACTACCATTGGCAAATAGCTATAACATCATTGTTTCCTATTAGTAGCAAAAACATTTTATTAGAAAACAAGGAAATTCACAATAAAATAAAGGAAAATATAAAAGAAATTGTAAAATATTCAAAAAAAATAAAACATACTAATGATGTTGTAAAACAAAAATTTGGAAAAATAACAAAGTGTAAAACAAAAAGTAGAATAAATAAAGAGCCATTTTAATGATTAGCATAGATTGCCATCTCTCCCATGAGTGAGTTGGAAGGAGGAAATTTAAAAAATTGAGCAAGGTTGTCCATTGAAGAAGGCTTTGATTTCATTGGCTTGCTTGGGATCATGGAAAGGTTTTAGTTGTTTCATGTTCACTAGCTATTTCTTGTTTGGACTCTCAGGTTTGTAGATCAACATGGCCCCAAAAGGAAAGGTTTTATAAATGGTGGAAGGCCCTTCCAACAATGTTTGGAACTTAATTCATTCAGGTATATATGTGTTTTTCTAGTAGAGGATCTTGTCTCTAGGTTGAAATTTTACCTTCCATAATATAAGGTGATGACATTTTTTGTTGAATGCCTTATGTACTTCATTCAAGGATAGGGATACTAATCTATTTTCATCTAGCACATTGAGGTTGATTAATCTATTTTCTATGCAACTAGCCTGATTAATCTATTTTCTATGCTTTGAATTAATCTATTAATCCAAGCATTTAGCCTGATGAAGAAACTATTATTGCTTCTAAAAGTCGAGGTCTTATGTCATCTCTTGAGTAAGAAGATAAGTGAGGATGCCATTGTACCATTTTGGTTCAATGGACACTTATTCATTGACTACACTTGAAAAGAGGAATTCATCAAGAAATTGATTAGAAAGAGGCTCTCCTCCTCTTTGTTATCTTGTCATAACCAAGACAAGTGCTCAACAACCATGTTTTTGGTGCCCTTTCAATCTACCATCATAAGATCAAACTCCTATAAGATTACTAGTAATCGTAATACATGGGGCTTACTCTTGACTTATTCATGAGAAAGTGAGTGGCATTGTAATCTATGTGCATAAACACCTTACACCCAAGTACATGGTGCCTAAATTTCTCCAAGGAATACACTATAGTCATTAGATCTTTTTCTATGATGGTGTAGTTGATTTTTGCATCCAAAATGCTTCAACATGCATAGTGGATGTAGTAAGGACATTTTTTAACATCCAATTGTATAAGCACAACTCCCAAGGCATAGCTCAATGCATCCTTCATGATGTGAAATAGTCTAGATCAATCTTATGCTTATAGAAATGGAGTTTCTACCAGCTTTTCCTTAAGCTATTGGAATGTCTTTTTGCATTTCTTGGTCCATATGAATGGAACATCTTTCTAGCTTGACCAATTGGTTAGCAATCTTAGAGAAATTCTCTATGAATTTCCAGTAGTAGCGAGTGTGTCCAAGGAATGACTAAACATCTTTAATAGTTTCTAATTGGCAGGTTATTCCTTGAATGAATCTAATCTTTTTAGAGTCCACCTTGAGCCCTATTTGAGATATTCTATGCCTAAGCACAATGCCCTCTTGGACCATTATATGGCTTTTCATGGCTGGATCATTATAGATGCAATGTTGGCATATTTGAGGATCAATCCCTATGAGTTTAGGATATGACCAAGCAAAGAATGTTGGCCATTTGTTGACCATGTTGAACAACATCCTTTTCTACTCAGGAGTAAGGTTGGCATTGATTATCACTGACTTCCCACTTTTTATAAATGCATATTTTATGTTGATAGGTAGAGTTTTCAACTCTAAGGGAATCTGTTTAGAATTTTTAGGGATTTCCATCTCTTCTGAATTGGTATCATCAAGTTTATCATTGAAGAGTTGGCAGTGAACTTGCTCCAGTTCATTAATGCCTTCAACATAGTCATAAGTTAGGCCCTGAATAGGTTCCATGCAAAGTGTACTCCAGAGGATAGTAGTAATGCTATAAGGAAGCATGACTAGAAGAGTCACATAGAGACATGGATTGCTAAACATAGTATCCATATGGATTAGGTTACTATAAGGGTATTTTTGCCTTGGTGGTGGCATCCCCTATGACTATGGCCAATCTCACTAATGGTACTACTCATATACTTGTTGTAGATATTTACTTGGGTAATAAGCTTGTTATTGATGGTGGAACTTCCTTGATCACCTTGAGGATAAGACAACATTTTAGGTGCTTGCCTTCATGCTAGTCTAGGATTCAAAGCATATACCCTATATTTCTATAAGTGTGATACAATAGGATAACATCTCTTAGGATGTTCATATTGGTAGATGTCATGCCCACCATCATTATCTAATCCTCTAACTCTACAGCCTCTTCTACTGCATTAGCTTGTCCTTAACCCTTTGGTAAGCATGTTCAGCTTTCTTTCTTCTCGTGCAGTCACAATCACTACCTTGCTCTTTGGATTCTTTAGCAATTTTTAGAGTAGTTTTAAATGTTTCATCTAAAGATTCCCAAATTTGTCAACCTTAGGTAAAATTTTAAGTATAATTTTTGAATTGGCAAGGTTTTTCACTATACCATTTCCTCAAGTGGTGGCTCCCCTTTACTATCATAGAATTAGACCTCCCTTTTTTGATGGAAGAGCCTCAACTATACTTCTTAGAACTTTCCCATTTTCTCATCTCACCTTCTTCTTTCTCAACCTACTCAATCAACCTTTGAATATGATGGGCTCTTAGTTATGATAGTCTTCTTTGGGCATACATCCTAAGAGTTCTCCTCATTTTTTATCAAAGCCCATCTATGATATGGTGAAGCTACTCCTGCTAAGAATAATCATGGCTAGGACATCTATGAAAAAGGGAATAATGCCTACCCATGGCTACATCTAAGGATTTATGTGTTCCTTATCACTAGAATTATATTTTCTTTCTTAAATTGGACACTCTAGAGTATGATTGATATTTGTCATTGAACATCTCAACCATCATACTTCATCTACAAATTGATTCTGGCTCCAAGTAGTGGTACCAACGTTTTGCTTCTTTTCTAAGTGTCCTTGGAAACAACATAAGTTTCTACCAATCATTCTGTATGTTTTGCAATGCACAAGCATTGTGAAAGGCTTGAGTTATATCCCCCCTCAAATCCAAGAATACTATTCATATCCAACCTCTTGATTTTGCTATCTTTCACATGCCTAGTTGAAATTCTGATGAGCTCTACAATGTTTAGCATTCTTTGAGTTATCAGCAAACATTCATCATTATCATGATTTTGATGATGTTTATGATGTCCTCTACTACCCCTTCAGTCATGGAGGGGCCTATGATCATTATCCCACCATTCACCTCCATTATAGTTTTATCTCCTATGATTTTTATTAAATTTAGAGGAGGAAAAAGAAGATGTAGATGAAGAGGGCAAAGAGGGAGAAGAATTTCCACCACCATGATATCTACCATCTCCTCTCTGCATGTCATGACCATGATCATCAAGTTTATCATCATCATGATACTTTCTCGAGTCCCTACCTTGGCTTCCACTTTTGCCTAAACCATGATTATTGATAATGAATAGTAAGTTTGGGTTCAAGCTCCCTTTACTAGAGTCAAGGTGTGGAGAATCTTCATGTTGAAAACCACCAAAGGAAGGATCGTCCTTGTCATTTTTTTTAGCAAGAATAAGGGGTTAGTGATTGATTTTCCCTTTGTAGCTTCATGAAGCTTCTCCTAATGTTGATCTATTTTTTTTTTGTGTTTTAGTAGGATGGTAGTCTTGATGGTCTTGTTCCTACATAACGTATTCATCATGAAGATCCTAGATTTCCAACATCTTAAGAGTTTGGAGAAGCATCCCAAGAATAAATCAGTTGATGATAACACAATGTTATCCTCCATATCTCTCCACCACAATTGTTAATATTGAAGTAAAACTTGTCTCTAGGAAGTCAAACTAATGGTTGTAATCATTGTCTTTCCAATTACACTTGTGAAACACAAAGGCATGGATAACTGTAATTGAGGCATATGATTTTTGTCATTTTTATGTTTTATGTTCTAAGTCACCTAAGAATAAAGAATAGAGAATTAAATATATTTAATTTCTAATTTAATATAACAAGCTAATATTTAAATAATCCTAGCATAAGCATCCATTCCTACTTAGTGTACACATCCTAAACACGTTTAATGTGACTGGGTTACCAAACATTAAGCATTACTGGGATTACCATGCTTTAAGCATATGCTCGAAGTGGTCATACTTATGTGCTTAATTTCTCACTATTTAATATAAGTTAATTCATTACTTAGTAAATTATTTAATAACTTTAATCATTAAATAAAAATGCATAAAGGAAATAATTAATCTATTTCAAAGTCCTGCAAGGTTTACCAAAAAGCTCATCTTTATTGCTGAACACACTATTGTGCTTAGGTATAACAATGCTCGAATAAAGATCCATATACTCTTTGACTCCTGTGGGCACTTAAAAAAATATTCTAACTTTCAAACAATAAAACTACAAGAGGCCAACTACAACTATTAGACTTATGTCCTAAATGCAGCTGGTGAGCATGTATTTATAGGCAAAAATAAACACTGCATCAATAGCACCACGTTAATGCATCAAATCCCACATCGACATGACTGTGACGATGAGGTCATGTCAATGAGGTTTTATCGATGTGACTCATCAAAA
>MNCI01026509.1:7514-41549 GCA_015680685.1 Gnetum montanum
TAACAAAATAAACAACCACACAAAGAAAGGAAAGAGTATAAACGATGTTGCAAAACAAAAACAAGAAAATTTAAAGAAATTTGTAAAACAAAAATGTGTAAAAGAAAAACTTAAAAAGAAACTGAGGGCCTCGATTGATCAGCAGAGGTGACCATCTCCCCCATGACTGAGTTGGAAGGGAGAGATCCAGGATAATGAGCGAGGTCGTCCCTTCCTCGAGGTATTATGTGCATTGACTGTTCTAGATTCATGGTAAGGTTTGGTTTGTTGCACATTGATTAGTAATCTCTTATCAGAGCGCTTGTTTAAATTTTTTAGGAGTTTCCAACTTCTCCCTATTGATGTTTTTAGGTTAAGGTTTGGAAATTGGCGATACTCTTGCTCTAGTGTATCTATGCTTTTGACATGAGCGCAAATTGTTTCCTTAGTTAGTTCCATGCACGTTGATGAGTTGCTCTCTTGATCAGCTATCAACCACTATGTGTCTTCTTATTGTGTGGTTGCTACATAGAACACTTTTGTATGTTAATTTATTGTGCATAACGGTTGCATGAAGGCTATGCTGAACATTCCTATACACAATCACACCCTATATCACTGTATATGATGCATGGAACTTTCTTCTTCTTGATCTTCCCAAAAATGCTTTCCTTAGATATTTCCAGGGAAAGATTGCAAATTCCTAGGTGTGCATTTATGGTACTTAGCCATGCCCTTCCCATGATTATTAGGAAGTCCCCTTTATCATTGTTTACTTGTATCACTAGGAAATTAGCTGGGTATGACCACCCACACACAGTGGTAATGATGTCCTCCACCAGTCCCAAGGGAACAATGATGGACTGGTCAGCCGACTCTAGGCAAATATTACTCTTCTTTAATGGAGGCAGGTTCTAGGCTTTGTACATCTTTTACGATATTAAGTTGACTCTGAAACTTGAGTTTAGAAGAGCTTTACATGGTTCATTCCCAGCAACTTGAAGATAGATTAGAGGGCTTCCGAGGTTAGAGAATTTCCTAGGAAGGTGACCCTCCTTAATCCAATCAGTAACGACATGTGTTAACATAACTATGTATGTTGAGCTTAGTTTTCGGTTTGAAGGGAGCTCTGAAGCCTTATTTGATGGAGAGGCGTTCAGAGGTTCAATCGCTTGTGGTTGTGAGGGCTTGGTTGGACTGTTGGTTCTGAAGAAATGTCTTCTCTTCATACGGTTGTTAGAACTAGGAGCGGGTTGAAGATTCATAGCCCTTGTAGCATTGCGTTGCTACGGTTGAGTGGGGAGTTCCCCTTGCATTGCTGGAGTGGGTGGTAGTGGAGCTATCGGTGTGAGAGTTGCAAATGGATTTGGAAGATGGTATGTCTAGGGTTATCTCCCCTAGGAGAAGGAGTCCTATAATACTGCCAAGCTTGGTTTCACGTGACCAATAGAGTCACGTGGAGAGATTGGCTGCTGCACATAGTAGCCATATGGATCCAGTTGCTGGTAGGGGTATTGTTGCCTTGGTGGTGGCATTCCCCATGACTGTGGGTATTATCACTGTTGGTGTTACTCAATAGGTTGTGGTGGAGTTCCACTTGGATAATACGTTGAAGGTTGGTGGAACTGCCTTGGGTTACCTTGGGGATAAGGTAACTGTTGGGGTGCTTGCTATTTGTTAAGTCGTGGGTTGAGTGCATATAGCCCAGACTCTTGTAGATGTGAGATCACTGGGCAACATCCCTTAGGATGATTGTATTGGCATATCTCACATCCATCGTCATTATCCATATCTAAATCCACAACCTCTTTAGTGATGGCCATTTTACCCTTACCTTTGTTACATGCATTGTCCACTTATCTCTTTTTCTTTTTGTCATAGTCACTACCTCGCTCCGTAGACTCCTCTATGATTTTAAGAATAGTTTTCAACCTACTATCTAGGGAGTCCCAGATTTGGCCTACCTTTGTCGATACCTCTGTTGTTAAGTTTTGGAGTGGCAAGGTTTTCCTATTCACCATCTCTTTGAGTGGTGACTCTTCCTCCTCGTCATAGAATCTCACTCCCCTTTTTCGGAGGGAAAGATCTTGGTTGTACTCTTCCACACATTCTCTCTTATGTAGCTTTCCTTCCTCCTTGGTTACTTGCTCTAGCAATCTATGAACCTGATGAGACCTAAGCTCTGATAATCTCCCTTGGGCATACATTCCAAAGGTTCTCCTTGTTTCATGCCTAAGTCCATCTATGAGATGGTGTAGTTGATCCTGCTACAAAAAACCATGGCCCGGGCAATGATGTAAAAGTACATAATAACGGCCCATGGTAGCATCCAAGGGTTCATGATTTCCCTACTTCCATTTTTGGATTTGCTTTTGTAGGTTAGCCACTCAGGAGTATATTTGGTACTTATCATTAAATAGTTCTAACATTATACTCCACCTCTGAATGGATTTCGGTTATAAGGACCGATACCAGCTTTCCTCTTCTTTCACTAGTGTCCTTGGAAACAACTTCAAGTTTTGCCATTCCTTTTCTACGTTCTGCAAGGCAAATGCATCATGAAATGCTTGTAAGTGGTTTTGAGGATCAGCATTGTATCCCCCTTCAAATCGTGGGATATTGTTCATGTCTAACCTCTTAATCCTACTATCCTTTTGGTTCCTTGTTGGAATTCTTATGGCCTTTGTTTTGTTTAGCATGCTTCTAGTTGCGAGTAGGGGTTCTTCGTGGTCATCTTGTTCATAGCATCTATGATGTCTACATGGTTTCCTACTCTTCCTTCTTCCATGCCTTGACTCCTTAGAGTGCCCTCATCCTCGTTCTTGACTGTCTTGTCAATGTTTTTCACTCTGTTTCTCTTTATCCTCATGGTTAGCTTCCTTATGACTATGTCCTGACACTGAAAGAGAGGGTGAATGTGACGATGAAGGTGAAGAAGAAGGAGAACCATCACCATGACGATGTTTTCTACCTTCTCTTTGGTGGTCTCGGCCCTGATGATGATTACGATTAGAACGTTTGCCCTTATCGTGTGTTTGTGTTTCCTCATTGAACCCTTCGTGTTCATGGGGATTAGAACTAGGGTTGTGAATTGTGGAGTGGAGGTTTTGATACACCACCTCCTGACCATCATTAGGAGGGGGAACATCAATTGGTGGGGTACTTGTTGAAACCGGTTCACCATCCCCAATTTCACTTAAAATGTGTAGGGCGTTATGGGGCCATTTACCCTTCAAAGATGTGTGGTAACTTTCCTGTCGCAAGTCCTGTTGTCGTTGCGCTTCTGTGGGACGATAGTCCCTTGTGTTATCATTGCATGCAATATATTCTGCATATAAAAGCGGCATGCCTATTTGTGTGAGAGCACGAAAGAGCATGTTGGGGATTGCTCAGTTTAGAGACAACACTATGTTACCCTCCAAGTCTCTTTAATGCAGTTGTTCATCTTGATGGAGAATAAAGGTAAAGTTGGGTACATACTCATCATGATGAGTATATACCACATGAAACTATTGAGGAACTGGTAGATCTTGGTTAAGTGTGTTATGCCGCTGACTGTCTTTTGTGTTAGTCCTAGGCAGTGAAGTGCTTTTGTGCGAAGAAGAAGATATTTTTGTCTTATTTGGTGTGTGATTTACCATTGTCTTATCTTTCCTTAATTAACCCTAAGGGTTTGTTCTAGCATGCCAACGATATGAATAATTTCCTATGTTCTATGTAGCACAAACAACTAAGTCCCTAGCAATGGTGCCAATGATGAGTGGTGAGGTACCCCTACACTTAACCATACGAATATGAGTGTTTCATGCACGATCCGATTGAACTCCAAGGACTAAGTTCGTACATGCTTTAATGGAGCACTTAAGGTTAATCAATTGCTGTCTTCCCAAACTTACTTGTATTGTCACGATTGTATGGTTAAGTATACTTGAGGTATATGATTTTTATAACTTTTATCTGTTTAATGTCTTATGTTAATAGGGGAAGGTAAGGAGAAGTAACTAACTTTCATTAACTATTCACTAACTAAGTTCTAATTATTCCTAACACCAGTATTCGTTCTCACTTGCCGCATACATCTTGAACAAGTGCAACGCTGCTTGGATTACCAAACGCTAATCATTACTGGGTTACCAAGCACTACACACTTGCTTGAAGCGGTCGTACTGAGTGCTTTTAACTAGGAGAGTCAAGGGTTGAGAGAGATTAATTAACTAGAAAAGCATTTAAACGTTCAACAATAATTAATTACTATTTAGCTTAGTCCATATGCTACAAGGTTTATCATAAAGTTAGTCTTTATTGTCGTACACAAATGTGTGCTCAGGTACAATTTTTTTGAGTAAAGATCCATTCACTTTAAGACTCCTACTACGGGCACATGGAAATTATTCTAACTCTGGAATGGTAAAACTGCAAGAGTTTAGCTATGGGTCTAAGTCTAACTCCCCTGAACAAGGAAAGCTGCCTCTTATTTATAGAAATTGAGGTAGGTTGCGATATAGTATATGCGATATTGTGGGGCAGACACGATATCGCGGCTCATCAATTGTAACAATAATGTCAATATACAAAAGCCTGTGATATAATAATAACATTATTTATGTATTTATAACATGATTTTTTATATCTCCACAAACGAATATGCATTACAAATATATATTGTTGTGCCAATTTAGTTTGATCTCTTCGTATTCCCTCATGCCCATGTGCCACATGAATGGGAGCTAAAGAATCAGTGCAGGGGAGTTGAATCTCTACTCAATTAATGTTCTCTAATCCCTGAGCTTTCCATTTGTTTCTTTGTATTCCTTCACATGCATGCACCACATGCAAGGGAGCCAAAGAGTCACTGCAGGGGAGCCAAAGAGTCACTGCAGGGGAGCCAAATCTCTATTTAATTGATGCCCTTGACCCTTGGGCTCCCCTTTCATCTCTTCATATTCTCTTACATGTAGGCCTGACGTAGGTAATAATGAATATTTATTATTATAAATGGTGGATAATATTGACTATTTATTATTATTATAAATGATGATGGTTACAATTACAGTAATAATGAATATTTATTATTATTATAAACACTTATGATTATGGTTAGAGTGACACTTACATGAGAACTTAGTTGAAATAGATCCAGATCAATCTTCTAAAATTTCAATTTCAGTTTCTTAAATAACTCACCAGCTACTACATCCGCGGGCTGCTGCGTTCACGGCCGCAGAGATGGTAGTGTAAGTGCTGGAGCCGTTGGCAGCCACAACTGCATCAGCAGCCACCACCAGAGGCACAGATTGTAGCAGACGGCGAGTGTTCCTGGGCACCCATCTTGGGAACCCATCATCATCAACATTGCCTTCTTTTTCATGCCACAGCAGTCGTCGGCGCCGACGACGGAGACGCCGGGCGAGACCGGAAAGCGGCGTTGAAGTAGAGAGATATGCTGAGGACCTCCGAGGCATTTCCGGTGGCCCCGAGCATCTGCGTTTTGAAGGGAGAATGCGGGCAGTTGAGGTCGGAGAATCCTGTGGCGCAGGTGTCCAGGTTTGTCAACGCGGCGCTCAGATACACCGAAACGGTGTCTGATTCGGCGGATTCGGCAGAGGCGTTGAGATCGTTGAGAGAGTCTTGGATGAGCTCCATGCAGTCGTTCCAGGCCTTGCGTTCCGCCGGTGTGGGAGCGTGCGCGCCCGGCAACGAAACGGCCGTGGTGTGCCAGCGCCACAGTTCTTGGCTACCGATTCTCATGCAGGATTCCAGCAGCGGTTCCCTGGCCTTGACGGTTCCCGGGTGGCCAAAAATCTGAACGCATGTGCTTGGATATTGGGTCTTACTGCATTCCCGGGTTATGGAGCCCGTTGCATGGCTCAGCGCTGCCATGAGCAGCAGCAAGAAGCTCAAAATGCCGTGTTTGATCGCCATTTTTGTGATCTGTTTGTTTTTGGGAAGGCAGTGGTGTGTGTTCTTATACAGTGGTGTTTGTTGGTGGGGAATGGAAGTAGGAAGCATCATCGGTTTAGGGTATCTGATGACGCGCGACAACGTATTCGTCGCGTAAATTTTCCGCGTCCTCGAAACAGGACTAGAGACTAACGCCTTCCTCACGCCAATGCCTTGTGAATTATTTGGTTTGTTTACGAATTCCGGATACGTGGTTCTCTGCAAGTGAAGAGCTTTTCGTTTTCAGGGTTTGAGGCTATGCGCCGGAGATTCGCGATTCCCAAGAAAATCTTACGAACCGTTCGCGGTGGATTGGGGCACGCGTACAGAAGCGTGTAAAATCTGCATTGGGTACGTAAATTATAATTTTTCGTTGGATTTTTCAAATCGCGTCAAATCTTACCTGTTTGCTGCAAATTGCATCCGCGTTTGCATCTGCGTCTAATACTTTTTATTTACAGACGCTGCTCCTATTCCGTCATTGATAGGGATTTGGATGCTTTTGCATTTTTTTTGATGCAGGGGTCTCGTCTGCCCAGTTTGATTTGGGTGACTGGGTAGGAGACTTGCCTTTATCGGATTTATCTGTTGATGCTTAGAGAATGTGTTGTTACCTTACAGAATGCGCTGCACATCTATCATTCTATACTTTATTATTCTATATTTTTCAGTTTCTATATTTTTATCATTCTATATTTTTCAGAAAATCGATCGTTTCCTTCTAGCGGAATCTGGACGGGCTTGCCAAGCCTGCGTAAGCACGCATTGCGAGCGGTTCTCTTCTCTTCGATCCTTAATTTTAGTTTTTGCTCTTAAAAAATTTGGATGATATTTCTTCCGTTTTTTAAATGCGAGGGCTACATGATTTACATTTGTAATCTTAGTGCACAATTTTTCCACCGAACGTTCGCTCTTGGTTCTCGCTTGTTATTTTCCGCTGCTTTCCATCGTTGCTGTAAAGATTTCTCTCCATCTCTATAGTGATTCGTGAGCACGAAATTCGCTTTTCTTCCCCTTCCATTTTGCTCTTCCAGTTTGCGTGAGAACACATTCCTGTCTGATCTTTCGTAGTGGATTTTAGTATCAATTGAGTTGCCTATTTTGCTTAGATTTACCTCATCTTTACTTTTCGTTTTAGTTTAGTCCGATGATTTTAGAAAAAAGATTTTTATTTAGTGGATTGGTTTGGTATTTTTATTCATGGGCCATGGCCATCTCATGTTGCGTCTCTGCTTTCAGGTAACGGCCATGATTCCGGCCATTACCATCTGTGGCCGTCATTCCAGCCAGTCATTAATGCACAACTTGTGAGGGAAGGGAATCAGTTGGTTACAAAACTGCTTTCAGGCCTCTCTCCCTCTGCAAGTGCATACAGAATAGTTGAAGCATACATTGGTTCAAAGTTCAAACAAAATTTCAGCACCATATCCTTCCCAAATCTTTTTAGGAAGCCCTAGTCAACATCTGCAGTCAAACATGCAAGAGGCATGAACTCAACCCACAACAACAAATTCGTTCACTTCAAAGACCGTCTTTGAATCTCCTGCTATCCCAACTTTATAAAGCGAGCTCATAAGTCCAAAACGTGTCATGAACTTGCCGAGAGAATTATTAACAGCGCAGAAGCAAATAGAGCTATGTGAAAATGGTGGTGGGGAAGGGATTCCTGCTTTAAAAATCTAATAAACTTTATTGGCTTATATGCTTGGTATTAGTTTTCTATGAAAATGTAGCAATATTTTTCCTAATGGCACAACCTATTGTTGATTTCATCCTTTATGTTGATAAAGATACACTTGCATCAGGAGAAATTTATGTAATTTATGAAAATATGTTATAGAAATTGATAGCTCTTTTGATTTTTATAATGCTCAGTTACTTCATTGATTCTAAAAAGATGAAATGTTACAAATACCCCATTGCATATGGCTGCATATGCATTAAATATTAAGTGGTATTTTTTAAAATATAGAGATAAAAATCCAACTAGGCCTTGTGACGATTTTGATGTAAGAACAGGTTTTTTATAGAATATGTTAAATGATTACATTCACCTTCTAAGGTTAGCTTAATTAGAAAGGAACGGTTTTAACTTACTAAAGGACATACAAAAGCATTTAAATGTGAAGATGTTATACTTGATATGGATGGAATAGTTGAAGAAGATCCAGCTAGATGGGGAGTTTGTATGGTGGAGATACTCCTAGATTTCTTTAGCAGTGAAGTTTCTTTCTCAGATCAATTTTTTTATTAAACATATAACAAATATTAATACGTATTAATTTTCTTAATTAATTTATGAAATGTGATTTGAAAACTTGAAATAGTGATGTTTTATATATCATGCATTTTTTAAACACCATGATTAATAGGCTATTAGGTTTTAAGCTTCAAATGAGTTTGTTTATTAATGAAGTTTTGAATAATTTATAAAATGAATTTTTTAACAATGCAAAAATTTATTCTTGTTTTTATCATTTATGTAGGTTGCATCTTCTTCTAAAAGAAATTGGTCAACATATTTTTTCATTTATCGAATCAAAATAAAAAAATAGTCTAACTCCAAAAAGAGTTGAAAAATTAGTATCTTTTCATAGCATGATTAGATTGGAAGAAAGAAAGGAAATAAAATATAGGTAATCACCTACTCTTTGTTGGGATGTTAATCTACTAACATAGTTAATATTCCTGAAGCAATGAATCTTAATATTGATGATTCAATCCTTGATGAAGATGATTACCATGCAAATGATATTAATGACATAGAACAAAATGAAGCAGGTTTTACAAATTTACTCTTTAGAGTAGAGCTACAAATTTACTCTTTAGAGTAGAGCAAGGAGAAAATATAGGCTAAAATTAAAATTTGAACAATGTGACAATTTCTAAGCTTTGGCAAGAAACTCTTTTGTGATTTAAAGAGAGACAATTTTGTAACATTATCATATATATATATGATAATGCTAAAATATTTTATAATACACATGAGACTCAATACTTAATGTTTCATTGCAATCTTTTATGCAATTTTTAAGCATTAACAATATTTTGAATTTACATTGTACTTGTTCTATATTCTACAACGTTTTTTATATGATATATGAGATTTAATTTTTTTAAAAAATTAATATATTTAAATTTTCTCTATCACGTCCTCCCCACTTTTTTTTGAGGCACACGTTTAGAATCACGAATCCTTGATTCCTCGCTTCCACGAATCGGATTCTTTTGATGCATAGGTTTGAAGCAATTTTGCAGAGCTCTATGGCATGAATCCCTGATTGTTATTGTTTATTCAGTTCCGTCAGCCGTCACGGATAAAACTAGATGAATTGAAATACCAACCATACCATGTAACGCAGACCATACCATGTATGCATGTCTGGCTCTTCCACTTCCAGCCTCTATCATCGTCCATGTAATTGAAAGACATATTTTAAACTTTTTTTCGAAATTCAAACTCCGAAACTCGCGCCTCATGTGCATTTTTGATCGATGCTTACCAAAAGGAAGAAAGAAGCACCTTCCAAGCGTAACGACAACGAGGAACGAACAATACATCGCCGGATAAAGTAACAGCAATGCCCTGGCCCTTATGATAGCTTTGTTAAGGTCAATGTAAGGCAAAGGATCCTCACACGCAATCATCTTTTCCAAAATGGTTTTCCTAACTGCAGCACAGTACAAATCCTCCCTCCATTCTCAAATCTTGAGGTGACCTCAGCACTTGCAAGGCCAGCCGGTAGTAATTATCATTTCATAATTGTGCCGTATGCCTAACAGCCAATCCTGCTTGCAGGTTCTGCTCAGCTCAGGGTATTCTGATACACGGACTTTGACAACGGCTTTTTGTTTTACTGTAATCTATTACCGTTTGTAATCTGTTACCGTTGATACTTGAATGCTGTTTTACCATTCATACGTTACATTGTTTACTTATTTTGTGTAAATTTTAATCAAGCTACCGAAAGCAAAGCTCTGTTTTACTTTGGCTTAATTTTAGTTAACACTGGAACCTGCTTGTTATAGAACAAAACTGTTAAAGAATGTTTGAACAACCAATCCAGATCATGGTTTACAGCTCAAGAAAAGTCCTTCGAACAACAGCAGGCCGTATTATTTTATTTTCAATCAACACTCTAACGGAAGGCGGATGTACCTGAACAAAGGCTAGGCGTCGACCCAACCTTATGAGCATTCATGGGAACAAGGGTTTGATCTACGGCCTATATGTGGCGACCGACATGGCAGCAGCCTAAACCGTTGGCAGAACTCATTAGCCACCAAGAATTCTCCCGAGCTGCGCAACAAGTATGGACTAGCTGTTGTTGGGTTGGCTCTGCAGGCTTTTTTTTCTCCTTTAAATTCCTTTGTGTTTATAATTTTCATAAAACTTGCCGCAAATATTTTCATTTTAAGGAAAATTGTCTTTTCTATAGAAAAATTAGATAAATAATAGCTTGAGGGATACTAATAAGTTGTCAATTAATAGCAAATAACGTACTAAACTGAAATCAAAACTTTAACTCTAAGCAAGGAAATGAAGTAGGATCTAGAAATGCAGGGTTTTATGTGGAAATGTAAGGTTTTAAAGTTGAAAAGTATCAATTATTGGAAGCACAGAAATTTTTAACTCTAACGCATGAGAACACCTCTAGTTCCATCTATATATTAATTTTTTTTGGAGGAAAAATTAGTATTTTATCAACATACTGAAATATTATAGGAATGAATCAAAATTCTTGTTTGAGGCTGCCTAGTAAGTAGGCAACAACCTCCACGCTTAGAACCCAAATAACCAAATATCTCATAAGGCTTTCTCATGATTATTTTATGCTTCACTCTATCTAGAAATAGGAAAAACATGCTCTTGGGCTAAAATAGTAAGAAAAGTGTATGCTTGTATGTTAAAACCCTTATTCCTGGACCTAGAAGAATGGATTCACTAAAAAAACCATTAATCTCACAATTACTTGTAATGGCAATACACAAGGTTCAAATTTAATCTTGCTCCAACAATAGGATCTTTATCATCCTTTGTTTTTGAAAGATAAGAAACATATATTAGGAGCTAATACTCAATTGGTATTAAGCTTATAATAAAATGCTATCAATGCCTCAATAAAAATTGTATACAGAAATTAAGAATTTAGAAGAATTTAATAAAGAATTTGAAACATTAACAAATTTCAAGTTATGCCTATTGGTGTGAGAATCTCTTTAGTAAGACTTCTTGCATGTGATTGTAGAATCATAAGTTTTGGCTCATGGATTCAAAAGCTTCAATATTAAATCCTTTATTAACATTCCTACCAATATACTCTATTATTCCTTGGCCATTGTCCTTATAGAATCTTCTTTTGCTACTACCCCTACAAAATCTTTCTTGAATTACTCTATTAACAACAATATCTTGCTTCTATTAAAAAAATCATTATTTTCTGTTATGATCAAGAATCATATTTTTGGTTGTTCTATTTATAGCTAAAAAAGAATGGCTAAAGAACTAGAGTTGCAGTGACAACATAACTTAACAATAAAGGTTTGAAATATATTGTAGGGTTCAAATAATCCAAGTAGTAACATCAGTGTCATTTTGAATAGATGCACTTTCTTAGGAAACCATATATAACTACAAACCTCTAAATGTCATTTATTTAATTATGGATTCTCAGTATATAGTTTAAAATATCAAAATAGTTTATTATCTTCTTCTTTTATAGTGATACTAGTGTACTTTCTTCACTAAAAGTTTGATAATAAAATTTATATTTAGATTTTTAAAGTTGTTATATCAATAAGTATAAACTATTAATTCAAAGGTACAAAAATGAGTTGTATCAATAAAATTGCATTATCATAGCCATTCATTTTCCTTTATAAAAAAATTACAACCAATATTCCAATTTAATGACACTATCTAAGAAGGCTTTTTAGTATATATGAAATTAAAATTTTTTATTTACATCCTTTGAGATCCTTTGGATTTATTGAACTAATGGAATCAAACCTATGACTTGGAATTACTAAACTAAGACTCTTACAAATGAATAAACAACTCATTATATCCTTACAATAGTAAAGAGCTAGGACTAATTGGTAGGTTGGAAGAGGGGGATTTGGGAGTTTTGGTCTAACCCATGAACAATAATAATAATGAGCAAAGAAAATTTAGAGTATATGACAAGCTTGACACTTGGTAGATATCAACAATAACATATATAGAAAGTGATGAGCGGCGAGGTACCCCTATGCCCAACCATACGAATCATAAATGTTCATGCACGATCCAATCAAATTCCATGGACTTCGTTGTTTTGAGTGCAATAGCCCTTTAGGAAGTGAATCTAGCCTTAAGGTCAATTGTTGTCTTTCCAATTACACTTGTGACATTTTTTGGTATGGTTAAGTGTAATTGAGGCATTTGATTTGTATCTTTTTATGTTTTATAGTCAGGTGCTTGAATTGTAGATAAAAAGGAATTTAATTAACTAATCTAAATTAACTAATTAAATAATAATTTAATTAATCCTAACATAAGTATCCATTCCCACATTCCGTATATGTCTTGAACCCACATATCCATTGCTAGGTGACCAAATGCTATGCTACTGGGTGTACCAAGCGATAACGTTGTTGGGATTACCAAGCAAATACGTGTTACACTCGAAGCAGTCATACTTATGTGTGTAATCTATCTAGCTTAATTACTTATCTAGCATATTCACTAAAAAAATAATTGATAATTAATTGAAAAAATTTAATGAATAACTAGAAATAGTAAATGCATAAATAAAATATCTAATCCATTCAAAGTGCTACAAGGTTTATTAGAAAGCTCATCTTTATTGCTGCACACACTGTCATGCTCAAGTACAACAATGCTCGAATAAAGATCCATACACTAAATGACTCCTACTGTGGGCACTTGGGGGAAAAATTCTAACTTTTGAATGGAAAAAATGCAAGAGCTTTACTACTATTGAAATCTAGATTGCCATAAATGTGGTTGATAGGTGTGTATTTATAGGCAATGGATAGACACTATGTTAATGGGGCCTCATCAATGTAGGGTGAGATGCATCGATGAGGCCTCATCGATGTGGTCAACTACGTTGACAAGGGATCATCAATGCAGCCAACTAACAATAACTCATCATACCCCCATGACTGAATGAAAGCTCATCCTTAAGTTCTTTTACAAAATTGGAAAGGTATGGGATTATTGACTAACTTTTCTTCAATAAAATAATTGATTGGCTTTGACAAAAAAGATGAAGTGCCTGAGTGTACAGATCAATACATTACAAAAATGGTGGTGTTCAAGATACAAAATTGAACACCATGACACAACTCTTCAAAAATTGGACAACACGTTCCTTGATGGTGTGAAGCTTGTTGGAGAACATCAAATGGTCCCAAGTGGTGGTGGTTCCTGAGGCTCCAAGGAACCTTCATCGGCTTTATGCACTGGTGGTGGTTGAGGTAGCTACAGTTGTCCTACTATTGTTGCAACTTTTGATGGGAGGTAGAAAGCATCTAACAATGCTTTCATTTTCTCCTCCTTACTCCTAGGATCATGCACCATCCATGCAGCTTCCCCAATGTCAGTTGGAATGGGCACATTCCAAGGACATGGGATTACTGGAAACAACTCCTTGGCATTGACAAACTAGGCAATGAACTATTTGTGTTCAATCTTGAATGCTCTCATTGTGTTCTTCAACTCTTGATAGTTATTCATCCATCTAGCTAGGTCCTCAATGATAGATCATTGATCTATGAATCACCCTTTTAGAACTTCAAGATCAGCATTAGTAGTGTTAAGATTTTTCTTGGTGTCCTTGTGGTGTTTGAACTTAATCTTGTATAGTAAATATGAGCTAGTGACTTGTTTCTCCAATTTGGATTGTGGTTGTCTAGCTGTTAGCATTACCAGGTTTGCATAATAGAGATTGGCCAACTCCATATACTCTATCATTTCTTCGATTTAAAACTACTTCAAGTGTAGCTATGCTTTGTTGTAGGCGTCAATCCCATCAAGGATGGGCTACCACATCTCTCTTTCTTGCTAGAGTTGCTAGAAAGCTTCATTCACTCTCATCTTTACCATCTGGATTTGTTTTTCATTAATTTATTTTTTCTAGCCAACTTGTGTCCCTGTAGTGATTTTTAACTTTTTCAAATTTAAGAGCTTCATTCTTCCAGGTAACAATCTTGATGGCAGACTTTTGTCACAAGGCATGTACCTCCATTGATAGATTGTGGTTCTCCATGATCAATTTCCTCAGTTCAATGTTGACTTTGGCAAGCTACTCCTATTGTTGATGAATGAACTCTTGCATTTGATCTCTCTGAGTATCAACATTTTGTAGGTGATGATTTTATGTTGTCAATGCTTCATTCTCTTAGTGCATCTGATTTAAGTCCTTTTTGATTGAGTGTGTTTTAGCTTCCACCATGGACTGTTTGAAGATGGTCATTATTGATTCCTTCTCAGTCTTTTGAAATTGTTCCTAAAGCTATTTGATAGCTTCCTCTCTTATCGTTGCTGGGCTAAGGATTGCTTGTTCTACAAGTTGGGCATGAAGTTCAGCAATCTCCATGACCAAGCATTGATTTTTCTATTGGGCTATTTCTAGTTTCCCTTTTAAGATGATGCATCTACCCCTTGCATTCAGTAGCTTCGACTAGGTTTCGGTGATGTTCTCTAGGAGATCAAAGATATTCATAGTCAGTTGCCTAGTTCCTAGCAGTTATTCTAATAACTGTTCATGCTGGGCTATGTTCAATTTCCTGTTGATCATGCTTGTAGATGTTTGCACATCTTGGAGTGTAGATATATCTGGTATAGATGTTGTAGGTGCATTTAGTGCTTCAGCTACATGGTTAGCTACCACTTTTTCCACTATCTCCTATTCTTGGTGCTGCATCACCAAGACAATTGCCTCTTCACCTTCTTCCAACCTCACTGAGAAAGTGGTAGCATTCCCAAAATTTTTTGGGAATAGGTGATGTGTTGCTAATGACACTGTGACCTCTAGAGTGTTGGGATTTGATCTCGAAGGTAGTTGCATTTTTTGGGTAGAGAAAATGGAACCACCCCTCTCCATTTGACTAACTGTTTGGGCCACCTCATTAAGGTGACTCATCATTGGATGATACACAGATGGATCTATCCCACTCATTCCTGCTTGTTGCTCTTGTTCACTCAAGAGCTATTCTCAGATTTGACATAGATGCTCAAGGACTACGTGGGCCTTCGGTGTTCTCTCCTAAGTGGGTGGTGGTGGCAGCAACTCCTCTTCTTCAGTGGTTGTTGATGTCTTATCTTTCATGATTTCTACCCATGAGTCCAAGGGAGCATGCTTGAAAGTATCATTAGAATAGCAAACAATGCCTACCCTTTTGCAAATTTTCCTAACGAGACACGAAAAGTGTAAAGTCTTCCTTCCATGTTCATTCTCCTTGAAGTGCTTCTCAATTTCCAAATAAAGTAGCTATGGAAGGTTAATAGGAAATTTCCCGCTTAGAGCAGTGCATGCTTGGGTGGAGAAAGTAGTCACCTTGCTTGGCCTCACTATTGGATTGAGGTGATAGCTGAAATCTTGAAATAAATCTACTTTGTTGGTGTGAGTGCATCATACTCCTTACAGTTCACCCTGTAACATCATTGGGTCCATTCCCTTTTTTCCTTAGGATCACCTTTTGTTCTTATTTCTGCCAATTGTGTTCCAATGTCTAGCAACCCCAGTGCTTGTGCAATAGTCTTCACCAAGTAGGATAATTGAATGTCCTTGATTTTTACAATGGACCATGGATTTCAGCTATTTTAGAAGAGATAGGTCCCTCCCATGTACCATTCCCCACTAGATGTGATGATTGGCCATGTGGGAGAGGCTTGCAATTTTGTCTTGACATCCTCTAGAGATGTTTTCAAAAATGGCCCAAATTTTATCTCTTGAAGAACTAATATTTGGATTTTTCAGGACTTGATGATGTCTAGAAAGGCTTGAGTCATAGTTATCTCAAGCCTTGGCATTGGTCCAGGAACTTCTTCTCATTGGGATTGTTTAGTAAGCACTTCTTCCTCTAGAATCTGTCGAATAGATTCCACTTCAAGCTCTTCTTGAAGAGGTCCTATTGCATGGGTTGCCTCTGATAATTCTTGACCTTGTTCCTACTAGCCCCTTCCAGCTTTGGATGCTTTTGTTTTGGTTCCATCTATAATCACAATAAGACCATGGATTAGCAATCACTGTGTAACCCTAAAATAATTAGGATACCTTAACTCTTGAGGGTAATTACACTTGGCTAAATTGTGATTATGACCTATTTAATGAACTTAATTATTATTTTTATTTATGCATTACCATTGATAAATTATTTTGGAGGTTGTTGGAAGGCTTAATTGTTGAAAAAGTTGATATTTTTATGTTGATAATGTTACTAATCCTTTGGGGGAGTTAGAAATTTTTTTCAAAAATTTCATTGCAAACCTTAAGTTTTACAGTCCCCATGATAAAGATCTTACCTTTGGTAAGTGCAAGATCAAAAAATGGAATGATTTGGACAAACATTTTGAAAGTTATGGGCTCTGGAAGGTTTTGGGCTTTGAAAAATTACAAAAATTCCCTATGTGTTATGAGCAAATTGCAAAAAATTCCAAAGTCTCCAGTGGTATATATAGTATTTCTGCAATGTGTCAATGAGGCCTCATCAACGAGGCCTTTTTGATGCAGTTGATTATGTCAATGAGGCCTCATTGGTGTAGCTATTGATCATCATTGACTTTTATTGACTTTGGTCAAACTTTCAAAATACAAGGAATTTTTTCATGAAATTTGGGTCAAATGAAAGCTTAGAAGATCAAGAATAGTATGAAATCATGAGAAGAGGGCATTCAAGTTGTTAAATTTCAAAAAATGAAAAAAATTGATTTAATGGATGAATGCAAGTGAAAGATTAAGGAGTATTGAGCAGTTTACACAATGGAAAATATGAAATATAGGATTGTAGCAATGTTAAAGGTAAGGAACCTTAACTAATCAAACCAAAAGCAATGTAAGTGGATCCTCCCCATAGAAGGCTCATGCCCCTTTTTCCCTTGCATAACTTCAACTAAGGAGTTTGTGGGTCCAATAGTTGATTTAATGATCATGACAAGTTAAGGACCAACCGAAAAGAATCCACTCAAGAATCCCAACACATCAAACTAAGACATAGAGTATAACATAGTACCCGGTAGTGAGGTGAGTTATGGCAACATAGATGGATGATAAGGAAGGTCGAATGGAGTTCTAAATTGAGGTCATAAGAAGTACCTTGCGGAATTTGTGGTTAAAATGACCTAAGAAGTTCCATCCTTAGTCCAGACCAAAATCATCCACTTTCAATGACTTCGCATCATCACTCTAAGACTGTTCCACCCACTCAAGACATAGAAGTGCTTCCACAAAACAACCACCATTCCATAGAGAGAAGAAAGGAGAAGTAGGAAGTAAGAGAGAGGGCCTTAGTTAGAGGGGACCATCAGGCATAGGTGCATGTTGTTCAAGTCCCATAACCAGTGCTTGTAACCTTTTTATTTGTCTAAGGGATGTGCTTTGAATTTCCACTATTGTTTTTTTTTTGAAATGGGAACCACACCATGCGAGAACTTATTCATGTAAAAGGGGTATGATTTAAATTTCCATTGTTATTTTTTTTTGAATGATGGGAACCACACCATGCAATGATGTTATTTGTCTTCCTATCATTGGATGGTATGGAGTGGTAAGAAGTTTGCAAAAGACACTCAAGCACACAAGCAAGAAGAAGAGTACAAAGAGTATTGAGTCCCCTTGAAGTCACATCCTTTACAAACCTTTTGATTAGATTAGAAGTTTCTTTAATGAAAAGAAACCTCAAATTCTGAAATGATTAGGGTCACTGATTGATTAGAAGTTTCTTTAATGAAAAGAAACCTCAAATTCCTAGAGCAAGGAAAACCATAGAGTTCATTGGATGGGTGGATGATGTGGACTCATTGCCTATTCCATGAAAAATAAACCATGTCGAAGTCATCAGACATCAGAATTCAAGAATAGAAACTAAACATCAACAATCACAAACTAAGCACAAACCATCATTAGTAAATAGTAATAGCAACATTGTATCCTATGATAATGAAGTAGATTTATTAGCAAAACTAAGAAAATACAACACTTAACAAAAAAAAGAAAGAAAAATAAAGTAAAATATATAAAAAAGTGCAAAATAATCAAGAAATTTTAAAGGTACTAAAGATGGTGTAAAATTAGATAAATTTGAAAATAAAAAATGTGAAAAAAAGGTAAAAAAAACTAAGAGGTCATGGTAATGATTAGCACAGATGACCATCTCCCCCATAACAAAGTTGGAGGGAGGAAATCCAAAAAATCGAATGTGGATGTCCATTCGGTGAGGTGATAGTTACACTAGCCAAACTTAATTCTAGAAAAGGCTTGACTTATTGGATATTGACCAACTACTTTTTATTTGGGCCATCAAGTTTGTAAATTATCATGGCCCTAGAGGGAAAGGTTTGATCAATTATATAAGATCCCTTTCACAATGTTTGGAATTTTATCTTTTGTGGTACATGTATGGGGTTCCAGTAAAGAACCTTATCTTTGGGTTGAAGTTTTATTTTCCTGATTCTAAGGTCATGATGTTGCATATAGAATGCCTAGTTTACCTCATTCAAGGATAGAGCCACTAATCGATTTTCATCTAGCACATTTATATTGATCAATCTTTTTTTCTATGCTAGACTTAGGTTAAGGTTTAGATCATAGGCCATTGAGAGTGTACAAAGCTTGGATTGAATTGGAAGCATTGGAAGTTTTCCATACACTAATTTGTAGGGAGAAAATCTAGTAGGAAGTTTCCAAGTTGAATGATAAGCCGAAAGAGCATTGTTATGTTTTGTACTCCAGCCCTTCCTATATTTGCTAATGGTTCATGTTAGTATTTTTGTAATATCCTAGTTGATTACCTCTACTTGACTATTAGCTTGGGGGTGTTAAGGTGTTGTTAATTTATGTTCTACCACCAAGTGTTACATTAATTTTCTAAATGTGGCACCTATGAAATGAGTTCCATTATCAGAAATTAGTGAATGTGACATGTCAAACCTATTCATGATATTTTTTTATATAGATTTGATAGTAGTGGATGATGTACAATTAGTAATATTTTTCACTTCTGCTTATTTTTTGTAGTAGTCAAATACTACTATAATATACGCCTTCGCATTAGACATGGGTGTGATGGGACCTAGGAAGTCAATACCCCATATGTTGAAAGGTTCCAATCGTTAAATCCACTATTGAGGATCTTCCATGTAAGCAGTCATCCCCCCATCATGTTGAAAATGTTCACAAGCCTTGATAAACTAGTGGGCATCCCTAAAGATTATGGGCCAATAGTATCCTACCATCAATATTTTTATGGCTGTGCATCTCCTTGTATAGTGGCCTTTGCAAGGTCCTTCACGAACATCCTAGAGAATGCGTGGTTGATCTTTGTCAGGGACACACCAATGGATTAGGCCATCAACACACACCTTGTAAAGGTGTCTATTGATTTCCATGAAGTATTTGACCTAATGAAGAAATTATTGCTTTTTCATAAAATCCAAGTCCTGTGGCATCTCTTGAGTGAGAAGATATGTGAGGATGCCATTAAACCATATTACTTTTTTAGGTGTTTGTTCACTTATTGCTCTAGTAAAGAGGGGTTCATCTAGAAACTAGTAAGAGAGTGGGCTCTTCTCCTCTTAGTTATCCCATCTTAAGTGAGAAAGGTGGCTAGTGAGCACTTTCTCGGTCCCTTTTTGATCTACCATAGTGAGGTCAAATTTCTACAAGATCACAAGCGACTGTATGACATGAGGGCTTACCATTAGCTTATTCATAAGAAAGCAAATTGCACTATGGGCAATACTTTGTAACCTAGCACATAATGTCTAAAATTTTTGAGCACGTACACCACTGCCATTAATTCTTTTTCTATGGTGGTATAGTTTAATTGTTACCCCACAATGCTATAACTTGTATAGTGGATATAATTTGGATGTTTCTTATCATCCATCTGTGTGAAAACTACTTCCAAAGCATGGTTAGATGCATATGTCATGATATGGAATGGTTTGAACCAATCTTGTACTTGTAGGATTGGTGTTTCTATGAAATTCTCCTATAATTTTTGGAATGCATGTTCATATTCTTTGGTCCAAATGAAACTTGCATCCTTCTTTGTAAGTTTTACCAACAACTGTGCAATCTTAGAGAAATTATCAATAAATTGTTGACAATAACTAGTGTATCCAAGGACTGATTAGACATCTTTAACGATCTGTGGTTAGCATGTTATTCCTTGGATGACTGTTAACTTTTATGGGTCTATCTCAATCCCTTTTTGCAAAATTTAGTGCCCTAGCACAATGCTTTTTTGGACCATGCAATGTCTCTTTTGCTAGTTGAGACATAGGTTTATCTCTACACATCTCTTTAGTACTTGCTCAAGTTAGTCAAAGGCTTTCTCAAATGTAGCTCCATAGGTGGAGAAGTCATCCATGAAGACTTCAACACCAATACTGATTTGTTGTTGAAAGATACTAAGGACCAAGCATTGAACTATTGTAGGGGCATTGCATAGGCCAAAGAACATCTTATAGTATGAAACATCTCCTAGGAACTTGTGAATGTTGTCTTGGCTTGGTATTTTGGTGCTATTTGGATTTGGTTATAGCCACTATAACTTTCCAAGAAACTATAATAATAATTCTTGGATATGGTATCTAACATTTGATCTACAAATGGAAAAGAAAAATGATCTTTAAATGTTGCTAGATTTAACAACGTAAAGTTAATGCAAACTTTCCATTTTCCATCCTTCTTTGACACTACTATGGATGGGCTAACCCACTCACTATTTATGATTGGATAGATGAACCCTACCTTGAGGAGTTGCTTGGTCTTGTCCTTGACGATTTACTTTATTTTGGGGTTCAACCACCTTTGTAGCTATCTTCTAGGCTTCATGGCTAGGTCAATGTAGATGGGATATTAGAATATCCTTGGATTCATTCCTATTAGTTCTGGATATGACCAAGTAAAGGCTATTGACCATTTATTCATCACTTTTAACAATTTTTATTTTTGTTTAGGAGCAAGTTTGGCATTAATGATGACTGATTTACCATTCTTTAAAAATGCATACTCCATACTAACTAGTAAATTTTTTAGTTTTAAGGGCTCCTCCTTGAAGTGATTAGGTATCTCCAACTCTCCCTAATAGGTATCATCATCTTAATTAGAGAGTTGGAAATGAACTTGTTTGATTTTGTCAATGCTTTCAACATATGCACATGTTAAGCTCTCAATTAGCTTCATGCATATTATGTTGCTATCAGAATTAGCTATCAGCCACTAGGTGCCATCTTGTTTCATGCTATTGCATATAGACACTATTGAATATTAATTGCTTGAGCACACTAATTGCATGCCTTAATGTATGTGCTCTTGATGGACCAAATCCTTTGCACGCAATTGCACCTTTTATCACTATACGTAATGCATGGAATACACTTCTTCTCAATCTTTCCTAGCTCATTTTCATTAGGTATTTTGAGAGATAGGTTCCTTATACCCATTTGCACATCGATCATGCTTAACTATGCCCTTTCCATAATGATGGGGAAGTCACTTTTACAATTGTCCACCTTGATTATCAGAAAATCAGCAGGCTAGAACAACCCAGAGATTGTGATCATAATGTCCTCTATTAATCCCAAAGGGATAGTAATTGACTAATCTAGTAATTCTAAATGAATGTTTCTCTTCGTGAGAGGTGGTAGTTTCTAGGCCTTGTACATATAATGAGAGATGAGGTTAACTCTAGGACCAAAGATAAAAAGAGCTTTACATGGCTCTTGTCTAGAAATCTGTAAATAGATGAGTGGAATTTCTAGAGTAGATCTTTTTGTAGGAAGGTTTCCAGCCTTAATCCAATCAAAAATAGCATGGGTTAACATTATAGTATGAATCCTAGGTATCACATGATTTGAAGGGCATTCAAAGGTATTTGATGCAAAGGATGAGGGTGATGGAGATGTCAGACGATCAACCGATGTAGGTTGTGAGGGTTGGAGAGGACTACTAGGGTGGAAGAAAGATAATTTCCTTGATCAATTACCTAGACCACTTGGTTGGAAAATTGGTTATGAATTCATAGCCATTGAAGCATTTCATTGTTGCGATTGTGGAGAAATCTCACCTTGCATGGATGGAGTAGGAGGTGACTAAGTTGAAGGTGAAGGTGTAGGTGTAGAGGGATGTGGAGGATGATAAGGATATGGATATTGGTTTTCTCCTCAAGTAGATGGTGAATGTGTTCAATGATATTTTGGAGGGTAATAGTAATGTTAAACTGATGCATGACTTGTAGAACTTCTAGGGGAGATGGATTACTAAACATAGTACCTATATGGATCTAGTTACCTATAAGGGTATTGCTGCCTTGGCAGTGGCATTCCCCATGATTGTGGTTAATACCAATATTGGTATTGTTTGTATAGTTTTTGAAGAGTCCCACTTGGATAGTAAGCTTGTTGTTGCTAGTGGAAATGTCTTGGACTGCATTGAGGATAAGGAAATCATCTTGGAGCTTGCCTACGTGTTAGGTAAGGATTCAATGCGTACACTCTAGACTCTTGTAAGTGTGACATCATAGGGCAACATCCCTTTGGATGTTCATATTGATAGATGTTACATTTAGTTTCATCATTAGAGTCAGAATACACAACTTTCTATAGCATCTTTGCCCTTACCTCTTTAGTAAGCACACTTAGCTTCTTTTTTCCATCTACAATTACGATCCCAATTTTGCTCTTTAGATTCTTCAACAATCTTTAAAGTGATTTGAAACTTTTTATTCAAAGAGTCCTATAACTTGTCAACCTTGGCCAAAATGTCAGAAACAAATTTTTGGATGGGCAAGGTCTTTCTATTTACCACTTCATCAAGTGGTGACTCCTCTTTCTCACAAAATCGAACCTCTCATTTTTTGATAGATGGATTCCTATTATATTCTTCAACATTTTTCCTTTTTTGTAACTCACCTTCTTCTTTTGCTACCTACTCAACTAACCTTTAGATATAATGAGCTCTCATTTTGGACAACCTTCCATGGATATACACCCCAAGGGTTCTTCTTTTTCCCACTCTCAGCCCATCTATGACATGGCGAAATTGTTTTCTTTGAGAATAATCATAACTAGGAAATCAATGTAGGAGTGAATAGTATAGACCCATGGTAACATCCAAGGGTTCATGTGTTCCTTGTTTCTAGCCTTGGATTTGCCTTCTTAGATTAGACATTTTGGAATACATTTGGTATTTTTCATTGAATAATTCTAACATGGTACTCCATTTGCAGATAGATTTTGGTTCTAAGGACTGGTACTAGGTTTTAGCTTCCTTAATGAGTATCCTTGGGAAAAGCTTGAGATTTTGCCACTCATTCTCTATGTTCCATAAGGCATAGGCATCTTGAAAAGCTTGTAGAGGTGTTTACAGATCAGAATTGTATCCCCTCTCAAATCTTAGGATATTGTTCATATTTAGGCACTTGATCCAACTATCTTTCATATGCCTGGTTGGGATTTTCACTACCTTCATAATGTTGAGCATACTTTGAGTTGCCAATAATGGTTCATTATCATTGTTGTGTTGATGACACCAATGATGGTTTTGGCCATCCCTTTGATTTTGGTGGCCTTCATGATCATTGTTATTTCATCGATCACCTTCATCATGGTTATTTTGATGGTGATTTCCATGAGAATCGTCAAATGAAGAGGAGTGTTTGAAATTATATGAAGAGGATGAAGAGGAAGGTGGACTACCATCACCATTACAGTGTCCACCACCACTCTCACACTTTTTATGATCATCATACTTAGATACCTTGTTGTTATGATGTTTACCTGAGTTGCTACCTTGGTTATGAATCTTTCTTAACCCTAGTTTATGAATAGTCAATCATAGGATTAGGTTCACACCCTTACCATTAGTAATAAGGGGTGGAGAATCTTCACGTTGAGAACCTTCCAAGGGAGGATCCTCATTGTCCTCTTGATCTAGTAGGAATAAGGGGTTAGTATAATGTTTTCCCTTTGTAGATTCATGGAGTTTCTCCTAACATTTATCTCTTTTATGTTGTGTTTCAGTGGGACAACTGTTCTAAGTGTCATATCCATCCACAACATACTCCTTGTGAAGATTTGCTATGCCAAACTTCTTAAGGATTTTAAATAGCATTCTAGGCATAGATTTATTAGGAGACAAGATGACATTTCCCTACATATCACACCATCACATCTATTCTTCTAGATGTAGGATGAAGGTGAAATTTGGCACAAACTCATCTGGATGAGTGTATACCACCTTGCATTCTTGTGGGACTAGTGGTTTAGTATCTTCTGGCTTTCAAGAAGGAGAAGAAATTTTGCAAAACAAAATTAAATTGTCAGTGTGCTTTTATAATTTTTATGTATAGTGGGAATGATATTAATCTTTAGGTTCATACAACAATATAATGGTATTCACTTAGGCCTAAATAGTGCACATTCCATAAACAAAGTCCTTGGCAACGGTGCCAATGATGAGTGGTGAGGTACCCCTATGCCCAACCATATAAATCACAAGTGTTCATGTACAATATAGTCAAATTTTGTGGACTTCATCATTTCTAGTGTATGAGCCCTTTAGGAAGTAAATCTAGCCTTAAGGTCAATTGTTGGTTTCCCAATTACACTTGTGACATTCGTTGGTATGGTTAAGTGTAATTGAGACATTCGATTTGTATCATTTTTATGTTTTATAGTTGAGTGCTTGAAATGTAGATAAAAGGAATTTAGTTAAATAATATAAATTAACTAATTAACTAATCATTTACCAAATCCTAACATAAGTATTTATTTCCACTTTTTGTACACATCCTAAACCCATGTATCCACTACTGGGCAACCAAACGCTATGCTACTAAGCATACCAAGCGATAACGTCGTTGGGATTATCAAGCGAATACATGTTATGCTCAAAGTGGTTGTACTTATGTGTGTAATCTATCTAGCTAAATTTCTTATGTAGCACATTCACTGGAAAATAATTGATAATTAATTAAAAATATTTAATGAATAATTGAAAACAGTAAATGCATATAGAAAATATCTAATCTATCCAAAGTGCTACAAGGTTTATCAGAAAGCTCATCTTTATTGCCACACACACTATCATGCTAAGGTACAACTATGCTTGAATAAAGATCTATACACTTAATGACTCTTGCTGTGGACATGGGGAAAAAATTCTAACTTTTGAATGAAAAAAATGCAAGAGCTCTACTACTATTGAAATCTAGATTGCGATAAATGTGGCTGGTAGGCATGTATTTATAGGCTACAGACAAACACTACATCGATAGGGCCTCATTGATGTAGGACGAGATGCATCAACGAGGCCTCATTGACATAGTCAACCAACAACTACTCATCAAAAAGAAAAACTTTTTGCTTTTAGGATTGTCTACTAAGGTTTACAACCTTACAATTGATACTTTGAAAAAAGAAGTGATGAAAATTAATTATTAGTAGGGAAAAAGGTCCCAATCCTAACAAACTTTGCATCACTTTTTAAAATCCATACTTAAACTTAAAATAACGATAGGATTCAAAATAAAGAGTTATGGCTTAATCCCAATATTTGTTTCAAAGTAAGAAAGTGGTACCACTAATGGAAGATCTTGACCTCGTTGCTTGTTATTGATCCTCGATTAAGAATCATTACCAACAACTATAAAATGCTTGTTGACACAAGTTTTAATCTTTAAGTTAATAGTATTCTTGTCAAATAAGGAAAAATTTATGTTACAAGCTTTGTCTCTAAGCTATTTAATGCTTTCTCTAGTACTAGTAACAATATACATAGGAGCTTTTGTCTTTTTTGGATTCTTTATTATCATTTGATCACTTTTATAATTGACATTTTATCTATAGCTTTAGCTTTATATTATTTTTCTATATATTCAACTTGAACACATTCTTTTTAAGAATCTTTTTTCTCGAGGAGAAAAGGACCAACATTAAAAAAATGTCCTTTATGATAGTAAAAGTTACAAGAATTAGAAAGTTTATAATATGTAATTGGCTAAATATAAGTCTTTTCTCTTACTTGTAATACCAATTACTTTTTAGGATTAAGAATGTTAAATTTTAATAAAAAAATATCTATGAAAACTAAGAATTATAGAAATGGGCTCCATATGCTTAACAAGATTGAGAAGAGTAATAATTTTTTGCTTAGCTTTTTGAAAAATCAATGGAAGATTATATAACTCGACAAAACATAGAACTTTAGCATATTTTTTAGATTGGACATCAAACTCTGGAGCTTACTTATGAATGATTAACATTGCATGTGTATGTATAAAAACCACTATATCTAGGACACATTGCACCATTGAAGCATTGTTAAACTCGATAAGGAAATCATAGTAATAATAATAATAATACTACCTAGCATGAAGGATTTGAATATCATGTTTTTTCATCACATTATTTAATTGTGAAATGAAACTTTGATTATGAGGCAAGTAAACCAAAGTTTGATTGAACACATATTGTGATAAAAGATTAGCAACCAATGACTCATAGGTTTACTTAAGGTACCTTTTATTTTATTTGTATCAAGAGGGAGGGGAAGGAGGAGAAGGTAAAAAGCAAGGAGTTGTAAAAGAGGGCCGAGTAGACAAATGTCAAGGAGAAGGTAAAATGCGAGCATCACATGCACGATTTGGTCAAACTCCATAGACTAAGTGCCTACACGCCTTATGGAACACTTAAGGTTAATTGTTTGTTGTCTTCCAAGACTTGTATTTTTCATGGTTGTATGGTTAAATAAGTCTGAGGTATGTGATTTTTATATCTTTTATGTTTTATCGCTTATGCTAGGAGGAGAAAGGGTGAAGAGACTAAGTAACTAATTTTAACTAACTAAGTTCTAATACCTAGCATCAGTATCTGTCCCACTTGCCATTCACACCTTAAACCAATGCAACCTTCTGAGATTACCAAACGCTATTTGTTGCTGGGATTACCAAGCATAACGCACGTGCTTGAAGCGGTCGTACTGAATGTACTTAACTAGGAGTAAGGGTTGAGAGAGATTTAATTAACTAATAAAGCATTTAAACATTAATAATAATTAAATTCCTATTTAGCTTAGTCCATGCACTGTAAGGTTTATCCAAAAGTTCATCTTTATTTCAGTACACAAACTTGTGCTCAGGTACAATATTTGCTC
Organism: Gnetum montanum; assembly: GCA_015680685.1. NCBI lineage: Eukaryota > Viridiplantae > Streptophyta > Gnetopsida > Gnetales > Gnetaceae > Gnetum > Gnetum montanum. The sequence goes on from MNCI01026509.1 coordinate 34,823, forward strand.
AAATAAAGATCTATTCACTTTGGGACTCCTACTACGGGCACATGGAAATTACTCTAACTCTGGAATGGAAAAACTGCAAGAGTTTGGCTAAGGTATAAATCTAGATGGAGAAACAAGGGAGGACTACCTCTTATTTATAGATTTGGCAATGTGCTACGATATCATGTATGTGATATCGTAGGAGAAGATGTGATATTGTGTACGATTCATCACATACAAAATATTGTAGCACATGAAATATTGCATCCCATGATACCCCTATGACTGAATAAAAACTTGTCCTCAAGTTACTTACAAAATATTGGGAAGGTATGGGATTATTGACTTGAATGGAACTAATGTTGAATGGGATGACATGTGAACGGATCATCATTACAGAACATGAAAAAACTAGTGTTCACAACAACAAAAGTGAACACTTTATACATTTGACATCAGGCCTTATTTGGCAACTGAGAGAGAAGAGAGAAGAGAGAAGAAGTCTGCTACTACCAATGACAAGATTGCACCTTTCGTTGTCTATCTGTAAGCATGCCATCCATCTCGTTCCTTGCATAGCTGCTTCAGCACTGATCCATTCCAAGTGTTCCCTCCAGATCCAATCCATTGTTGTATGATTGCCATCTGCACATACAACATAGTCTTAAATTAGCAAGGGTAAATGAATCACAATGTAGTTGATACCTTACTTTGGTGAAAGATCCATTGGCTGAGTTGTGGTATGGCTGATACGGGTTTGGAGATATGATAGTGGTGACTACCGAAGGTGTAGGGGCTAGGAGAAAATTGAAAAAAATCAAAAAAATTGGGTCAGGACCCCCATGACTAAGAGCGAACCTCTGGTAGTGATAGAATGGAGAAAGAAAAAGAATAAGAAAGATGGAGAAAAAGAGACAACTATAACGTCGATGAAATGGATGTCAAGAGGGAAATGAACAAAATAGAGTGGATTGTAAAAATTTTAAGGGAAAGAATTTAATTGGTGTACCAAATAGGAATGCCAGTGGGTCCTCCCCAAAGCAGGCTTATGCCCTTAATGCCATGAAAAACCCACATTCAAAGAGTTCGTAGGCTCTAGGAATGTCATTTGGAATAAGAGTTAAATTCTTAACCACAAGAATTTACGAGAAAGAAAACAATGCGTCAACCAAAATATACACTAATGATACAACCAGCAATGAGGTGAACAATGGAGGAAGAATTATGAAAAGAAGAGAATGGAATAGAATCTCAAGAACAAGGTGATGTACAACCCTTTGTGTAGTTAATGATTAATGTGACTTAGTAGATCCCATTCCAAGTATGGCCTCAAACAAACCACATCTAGTGACTTCACATCAATGCATTCAGCCAATCCATCCACTTGAAGTAACAAGAATGCATCCCTCAAAGAGCCACCACCATTCTAAAAAAATGAAGGAGGAGAGAAGAAGAAGTAAGGAGGGCCTTGGTTTCAGGGAACATTTTTATTTTAGTTCCAAAACCAATGCTTCTAGCCCAAATGATTATTTCATCTAAGGGGTGTGCTTTGAATTCTTATAGTTATTTTTTTTTGTGTTTTTGTGTGAGAACCACAACATGCAAAGACTTATTATTTTATTTACTCAACTTTCCAATAATTGGGTAATGTGGAAATGGTAAAAGAACTCAAGAAGAAAACATCCAAGCACCCAAGAGAATGGCCAACACAAATGCATCAAGTTCCCTTGAAGCCACACCCTTTTCAATCCTTGAGTCCTTCCTTTGAGAAATGCCCAGTCAGTGATTCATTATAGTTCTTATTATTGAGAAAGGGACTATACAGTTCCAAGACATGAGAGACCATAGAAATTTGTGGATGTATGGATGAAGTGGACTCATTGCCTATCATATCAAAAGAACCATACCTTAGTATCAACATCATAACTTAAAGGTAAAAGCCAAACATTAGCAACTAGTGGAAGATAGTTCATACCATCATAAGAGCACTTATTGGATGAAAAGCTTAACAAAATAGATAAGAACACCTACACACATAGAAAGAAATGAAAAATGAAAAATTATGTTGTAAAAAAAGAAGAAAAGTTAAAGGAATTTTTAAAACAAAAATATGCAAAAAAAAATGTGTAAAACAAAAATGTGTAAAACAAAAACTAAAAAGAACTGAGGGCCTCAAATGATTAGCATAGGTGGCCATCTCCCCCATGACTGAATTGAAAGGGAGAGATCCAAAATAATGAGCATTTGTTTCAATTTCTTAAAAGTGTCCAACTTCTCCCAATTGATGTTTTCAGGTTAACGGTTGAAAGTTGGCGATGCTCATATTCCAATGTTTCTATGCTTTTGTTGTGGGTGCAAGTTGTTTCCCCAGTTCATTCTGTGCATGTTGGTGGGTTGCTCTCTTGATTAGCTATCAACCACTGGGTGTTCTCTTGTTGTGTGGTTGCTACATATAGGCACCTTTGTATCTAAGTTTTATGGGCACATGAATTACATGTAGGAGATGCCGAGCATTCCTCCATGTCATCACCCTTTGAGTCACTGTATGTGATGCATGAAACTTTCTTCTTCTCGATCTTTCCATAAATATTTTCCTTAGATATTTCCAAGGAAAGATCATAGATTCCTAGGAATGCATTTATGATACTAGCCATGCCCTCCCCATTGTAATTGGGAAGTTCCCTTTGTTATTGTTAACTTCTATCACTAGGAAATCAACTAGGTATGACCAACCACACATAGTGGTAACGATGTCCTTCACCAATCCTAAGAGAATGGTGATGGACTGGTTAACCAACTCTAGTTGAATATTTCTCTTCTTGAGTGGAGGTAGGTTCTAGGATTTATACATTTCTTGTGAGATTAAGTTAACTCTATAACCTGAGTTAAGAAGAGCCTTATGAGGTTCAATCCCAGTGACTTGGAGATAAATTAGGCGGTTTCCAGGATCAGAGAATTTCTTGGGGAGGTGGTCCACCTTGATCTAGTTAGTAATGGTATGTGTTAACATAACTATGTGCATTGAGCTCTATTGTTGGTTTGAAGGGAGCTTCGAAGCCTTGTTTGTTGGAGGAGTGTGCACAGACTTAATTTCTTGTGCTTATGAGTGCTTTTTTGGGCTTTTGGTTCTGAGGAAAGGTCTTCTCTTCATGTAGTTATCAAAACTAGTAGTGGCTTGAAGGTTTATAGCTCTTGTAGCATTACGTTGCTATGGTTGAGTGAGGAGTTTCCCTTGCATCGTTGGAGTGGGTGGTAGTGGAACTATTGGCGTATGAGTGGTGGATGGATTCAGAGGATGGTATGCATGTGGTGTATCTCCCATAGGAGAAGGAGTCCTAAAATACTTCCAAACTTGGTAGTGACGTTGTGGGGTTGCGTGACCCATAGAGTCACTTGGAGAAACTGGCTGTTGCATGTAGTAGCCATATGGGTTTGGTTGCTGGTAAGGGTATTTTTGTCTAGGCGATGGCATCCCCCATGACTGTGGGTATTGCCATTGCTAGTGTTGCCCAATAGGTTGTGGTGGAATTCCACTTAGATAATATGTTAACGTTTGGTGGAACTACCTTGGGTTACCTTGGGGATAAGGTAACCTTCGAGGTGCTTGCCATTTGTTAAGTCTTGGGTTGAGTGCATACACCCTAGACTCTTGTAGATGTGAGATTATTGGGCAACATCCCTTAGGATGGTCATATTGGTGGATCTTACATCCACTGTCATTGTATATATCTAAATCCACAACCTCATCAGTGATAGCCATCTTTCCCTTATCCTTGTTATGTGCATGGTTTGAATTTCTCTGCTTTTTCTTATCATGATCACTACTTCGCTCCTTCTTAGACTCCTCTACGATTTTTAGGACATTTTCAATTTTACTATCTATGGAGCTCCATATTTGATCTACCTTAGCTGACACTTCCATTGTTAATTTTGAAAGTCGCAAGGTTTTTCTATTCACCAACTCTTTGAGTGGTGACTCATCCTCCTCCTCATAGAATCTCACTCCCCTCTTTCGGAGGAAAGGATCATGGTTGTACTCTTTTGTGCGTTCTCTTTTCCATAGCTTCCCTTCTTCTTTAGATACTTGCTCCAACAATCTATGAACTTCATGGGATCTAAGTTCAGATAATCTCCCTTGGGCATATGTCCCAAGGGTTCTCCTAGTTTCATGTCTTAGCTCATCTACGAGGTGGTGTAGTTGATCCCATTGCACGTAACCATGGCCTAGGCAACGATGTAGCAATGCATAATATTAGCCCAGGGAAGCATCCAAGGGTTTGTGATTACCTTGCTTCCATCCTTGGATTTGATTACGCAAGTTGGAAACTCTGGAGTATGTTTGGTATTTATCGTTAAACAATTCTAGCATTGTACTCCACCATCTAATGGATTCCAGTTCTAAGGACCGGTACCAACTCTCTGCTTCTTTTATGAGTGTCCTAGGGAATAACTTTAACTTCTTCCACTGATTTTCAATATTTTGCAAACAAGCATCATGGAATGCCTATAAGTGGTTTTGTGGATGAGCATTGTATCCCCCCTCAAACCATGGGATATTATTCATGTCTAGTCTATTGATCTGACTATCTTTTTGGTGCCTTGTCGGTATTCTAATAGCCTCTGTAATATCTAACATACTTTGGATGGCAAGTAGGGGTTCATCATGATCATCTCTCTCATGACGTGTATAATGCCTATGTGGTTTCCTACTTTCCCTTCTTTCTTGCCTTAACTCTCTAGAATGCCCTCGCCCATGTTGTCGACTCTCTCGTCAAGGGTTCTCATTTTGCTTTTCCTTACCCTTATCTTCATGGTTGGGCTCTTGGTGACTGTGTCCTGATGTGGAAGGATAGGGTGAATGATGTGATGAAGGTGAAGAATAAGGGGAACCATCACCATGATGATGTTTCTTACTTTCTCTTCGATGGCTACGGCCCTGATCGTGATGATGATCAGAATTCTCGCCTTTGTCATGTGTTTGTGTTCCCTCATCGAACACTTGGTGTTTATGGGAATCAGAACCAGGGTTGTGAATTGTAGAGTGTAGGTTTTGATACCTACCTCCTCACCATCATGAGTCTTGGCACATTTGGCCATTACATGGAGCAGTTGGAATATTTTGTTCAAAATATTAGCACAATCCCTGGTTGTAAATTTGTAGTTTAGTATTGTGAGTTAATGGGTATTCTTGGAGAAGCAAGCCAATGGTAAATAATCTTGATGTTGAAGCCTTCTTGGAAAGTAAATTAAAATGCCAAGTTATTTTCTTGAGTGAAGATTGGAACAAAAAAAAAGGAGGTGATTATTTACCACAAGAAAGCATACTCCCTATTAATATTGGCAAAATAGACAACACTATGGGTAATGGATTATCAAAAATTGGCTAAGAGTTGGAAGCAAGTGAAGGACCTAACGGACTACCAACAGGTTTTGAATCTGTAAATTTAAAATTATTAAAGGATGTAAATGTTTCTGTATTGCAGATGAACCCAAAATTCACGTATGTCCATAGGCCCATTGTTAACGCTGCCGAAGACAAAAAATGAAATCAGAAAAATAGAATTGAATGCCGTGGTTTTGGGGAAAATCCTTTGGCTTGCCGTTCAGGACTACGCCCATGCATCGGCTGGATTTATGTTGCCGACTCGCTAGACGCCGAACCTGAGTTCATGGAGCGTGTGGGAGGCCCTTCTTTCACCACTGAGCCGAGTTAAAGGGGGTTTCAGGCAGCAATCGTGTGCAGAAAGCCAAATAGAACTAAGGCCAGTTAAGGGCAGAACACAGCAGATATATCATCGATTCTAGCAGAGGCACTTGTGGATTTCAGAAGAATGGATGCCTATTTTGCATGATGAACAAATCAGGGTTTTCATCCGCAGCAACGGAAAATGCCTTTAAAACCCTGGTGGATGTTGCTTGAAGAATCTACACCAAATGTTGGACAAAAATTCTGAAAGCTAGACAGTTTACTAGTTATCACAAACGGAGGGCAGAGAAAATCTACGAAGCAAGGATTAAATCACATAATCATCAAAACCTGCAGGCCATTTTTGAGAGGCAGAGGTTACAACAGTTGCAGATCCTTACGGAACACATGGCGACGTTTCCTAACGCGGCGGCTGAGTCTTCTCCTGTGATGGCAGTTTCTGGTAATGATTTTTGGCCGAAGAAGATATTTTGAATAAGTTGTGGGTAGTTGCAGCATCGGTGCCTTCACCTTCGGGCTCATATTTCAGCCATCCAGAATTTTAATTTCAATTATCGGGGATGCAAAAAGGATAAATTAACTACTGCTACCACCAATAAGGTGGATATTATATTATATTTTTATGGTAAAATCTTAGAGATTAATGACACTTAGTATTTAAAATTTAAATTAAATTAAATTAGATTATGGATTTTAGATTTTTTTTAATAAATTACTTACAAAGGAAATATTTATAATATTTACAAATATTAATTCCTCCTAACTTTATGAATAACTTCCTAACTCCCTCCTAATTAAATGGGCAAGTAACCTCCNAAGGATAATTTTTGAGAAAAAACTTTTGGGAGAAGAGACTTTTGGGAGGTCTCATACATCACACTTTGAAGGCTACTAGTTAGCACTTGGGCTCTCACTTGAAGACACTTTGGAGTCTTGAGAAGAGCATTTGCATAGAAGATTTGTAAAGATGATTGCTTGTAAGATGACTTGCTAAAGGAAAGATTTCAACCTCTTTGTCATGGTCCTGTGAGTTATGCATTT
>MNCI01026509.1:58133-78864 GCA_015680685.1 Gnetum montanum
ATGTATCCCTGTATTATAGATACTTATTTAAAATTGATCCAATTTTGGGGTTTAACAAATACCCTCTATGACTTAAAAGTAAACTGGAGAGGTTGTTGTTATACAATAGTAGAATTATCATCTTGTCCTGCAAATAGCTTATTGTATAATGAAAAAATATCTTGAAAAGAAAAATTAAATGATGAAGAGGCTTTATGATGAAAATATTGCTAAAAATATTTAGATTTATTTTTAATGATTTAAGCAAAATATTCCTACTGTTCCATGATAAATTTCCTTTTCTTGATTCTAATTAAGCATTTATATGCATTAACTAAACTTTATCTATAATAATTATTTTCTTTCTTAATATTCTACTTGGCCTACATGAAATCCTCATCAAACCAAGTATTATAAGCACCTTACTATTGTGCATGCACAACTTGCTTAGCTATTATAGAAAAAATTATTCAAGTTCCTTATGTCATCTATCAAATGTTTATTTATTATGTGTTGCATTCATATATTTTTCCTTAACTTCTAGGGAGAGTCTATATTGACATTTTTTCCTATTCTCATTTTTTATTTTCTAATAAATAATTGGAATTTGGAATAAAAAATCAACATGATAATGACAAGATTCCACTAAGTCTCCTCTAACTTTCAACTTTGTAATAAGATCAATATCTTCATAAGAACATAAAAGCAAATTAATACAAGAGTTAGCTTGAAGTCTTGTGAGAGCAAATTTATTTTGAAATTCACATATATGTAGAGGGTTTTTCTTATGCTTGCACATTAATTTGGAAAACTTTAGTTAGATAGGTTAAGAAATTTTTTCATTTATTACAAATAAGTTATATACATAAGTTGCATGGAAGAGATAAAGAATAGTATCAATTTATTATAATATTTTGAAATTAATTGAAATATAGTCCTTCATTTATGTCATGAAAATTTATTTAGAGGATGGGTAGTGTAGTGAAATAAGGTCTTTTTCAATAGTCTTTAACTTTTTTCTTAGCTCAAAACTTAGCTAGAAAGGTGATCAACTTATGGTGGACTTGTGGTGCCTAACTATAGGTTGTGGTATTACAAGATACTAAAAATTCTAATCATAGGTCATGATAGCCTCATGATGTCTTTATTATAGATCCTGGTAGAGTCAAGGTACCTTTTGAAGTTGTTATAATATATCATTAGTTGTGATGTGCTTATGGTTGCCTCACCATGGGTTGTGGTGAGGTTGTAGTAGCTTGAACATGGGTTGTGGTTAGGTCATGCTACCTTGATTTGCTATAGACTATCTACCCTCTATGTTTTCTATTAATTTATGAAGGCCACATATAATGGTAAGGTTGTAATGCTAAATGATGATTCTACTCTAGTTTCAAGAGTAGTATCTTTCATCATAGACTCAAAAGCTAGTTTTTTATTTAATGGTAATGGTACATTAGGAGAAAGATCAATTTCTTTTTTACTAGTATTGGAATGATTGAGAATTTTTTTACAAATTTCATTATGTACAACCTAAAGTGGTGATGGACTCACAGTGGGAATGATAGGTATGTCATGTATTAAATTAACTAGTGAATTTAACAATTGTTTGTAATGTGCAATAAATTATTAGTAGTAGCTTATTCTTGTAGTTTTACACCATGGTACTATGATGTTTTCTTCTTTCATTAAAGGTTTCTTTCATGTTATATTTTTATACTATTAACTATACTATCTCTTTTTGAATATATTTTAGAACTTGCAAAAGAGTGAAGTTTCATTCTTTCTAAATAGACTTATCATTTTCTAATTCCCCTATTTTCATCATTAACTCTTGACCTTCATTAGCTAGTTTAGTATATGCACTTGGCTCTATAATAATTCTTTCTAATTTTATACTTTGCAATTGCTCTTCTAGAGCATGTCTACTTTTTAAAGCCTTGATCACCTCTATTTATTACCTTTGAAATGTTCTAGCATATCTCTCCTTATCTTCATGCATATTATTTAATTCTTTATTTAAATTTTTATTTTATGCTAGAACATTTTTGAAGGCTTTGACCTTGAAGTAGAGACCTATTATGGTATAGTTTAAAATCATTGAATCATAAAGACAATCATTGAATCATTATGATAGGATATGACTTAGCTAATCAATTAATACACTTTATAACCTTAGTGATGAGTGGTGAGAGTCACCTACATGCAACCGTATGAATCATAGGTGTTCACACATGATCTAGTTGAATTCTATGGATGAAATTAGTATGGTATCTAAAGTGTTAAGCATTGATTGAAAGTAATTATTTTTCACTTAGATTAGTGATAGCTCCATCGTGCATAGTTTAGTCCAAGGTGAGGTATATGATTATGATGTTTGTGGGACCTTGAACTAAACTAATCAATAACATAAAGATTAATTTTTTAATCTAATTAACAATGAAATTAAATCTTAAACTAGCCTAAGGATGATGAGCATCTATGCCCAACTTAGCATACACATCCTAAACTTACATAGCCCCTACTAGGATTACCAAGCATTATGCTATTGGATGAACCAAGCGATATTGCTACTAGGATTACTAAGTGAATACATGTTTACACTCAAAACTAGTCATGATCAATTTACTAGTTGATTAATGTTCATAAAAATATAAATATTAACTAAGTGTAGGGAAAGTAAATCACATCGAGAGTAAATCTATTCTTAGTTAAAGTGCTGAAATGAATATGAATTAATTTTAATCTTATTACTAGTCATGAATTATGTTTAGAAACAATGCTATTTGATTAATATGTAATACAATTAATTCAAATCCATGATATGGACACTCAATGACTATTTGCTAAGATTATAGAAGAAAACTAGAAGAGTTTAGCTATACTATTGATTAAATACTACCAAATATGGAATAGATCCTTTCATATTTATAGGAAAATATGGAGACTATGTCAATGGATATGTGTTAATACATCTCAAGTTACATTGACACATATGTATTGACAAAACTATGATGTAGTAATCAATTGAGATGTGTCGACATAAATGCAATGTAGCATTTGCAATATCACAACCAACTGATATATTAAATAAATGATGCTTCATCACTTAGATTAATTATTATTTATGAAAATATCTTTCTCCATAGATTAATTATTGCTATGAAAATACCTATTTCTATCAATATTCTCTCAATTAAAGTCTTAAAGAAGATAACAGTTGACTCAAAATGAATAATTCTATTTTCAAACTTGCCATGGTGGAGAATCATGCTTACCATGGACAATGATAAATAGTCACTCTTAAGTGCACTCCACTCCTGCTTCACCATCATATAGAGCAAATTAAAAAGATGCCACAAAATGGAATTTTTCCTATCTTTAATACATACACAATAGACAATGATATTAGCTAAGCTAGAGTATGATAATTTTAACTATGATATAAGTACTCTTGTGATGGATGTCATATTATTATGCATTTTTCAATGTACTTTGAAACTATTCTCTTCCTTTGTTACTATGGAACATTTTTGTAAATAGTTGACATAAAAATTATAGAATTTAGGGTTTCTAAAGTGATGAGTGGCGAGGTAACCCTATGCTCAACCATATGAATATGAGCGTTTCACACTTGATTTGGTCGACTTCCAAGGACTAAGTGCTTATGCACCCTTGTGGAATAAGGATGGGTTGGTTAATCGTTGTCTTCCCAAGCTTACCTATATGTTACAATTGTATGGGTAAGTAAAATTAAGGCATATGATTTTTATAGCTTTTATGTTTTTATGTCCTATGCTAGTAGGGAAGGAGAGAGGTAACTAAGTTACTATTTTAACTTAAATACTCATTAACTGAGTTCTAACTAATCCTAACACCAACATCCATTCCCACTTGCTGTACGCATCCTGAACCAGTGCAACATTGCTGAGATTACCAAACGCTAATTGTTACTGGGTTACCATGCATTACATGCATGCTCGAAGTGGTCATGCTTGTGTAATTTAATGATTTGATTAATTGATCAAAATGAATTGCTATGCTAATAATGGAAATGTAAAGTGCATAAAATAAAATAAAATAAATACATAAGAAAATAAAATAAAAGAAATGCGTAAGAAAAAAAATCTCAAGTGCTGCAAGGATGAATCAAAGAGTTCATATTTATTGCCATACACAAGGTGTGCTTAGGTACATAATGCTCAAATAAAGATCCATCCACACTTAGACCTCATACTGCAAGCACTTGGAAAATATTCTGACTTTCAAATAAACTACAAGAGTTTCACTACTTGACTGCTAAAAGACTTCCTTCCAATTGTGCACATGGGCACTATATTTATAGCCTTGAGAGCACTACTCTAATAATTAGAGTAACTGCTCTAATAATTAGAATAATTGCTAAAGTAACCACTATAGTAACCATACTAATAATTAGCATAACTACTTGAGTAACTGCTAGAGTAACTACTCTAATAATTAGAATAACTGCTACAGTAACTGCTACAGTAACCACTCTAATAATTAGAGTAACTACTAAAGTAACCACTAGAGTAATCACTCTAATAATTAGAATAACTACTAGAGTAATTGATAGAGTAATCGCTCTCATCATAACCCCACGATTGAATGATAACTTGTCCTCAAGTTCCTTACAAAATATTGGGAAGGTATGAGATTATTGACTAATTGATGACTGATGGTGGAATGGGATGACAGACTCAATGTGCCCTGTGAATAGATCAATAAGCATATTACAACATTAGTGTTCATGAACATTGTCATGAAAACTTGTACATAAATGACATCCCAGCCTTTATTTGGTAGTTTTAAGAGAAAAATAAAGAGAGAGAAAGAAGATGAATCATGTTGTTGCCAATGCTAAGATTATGCCTTCTGTTGTTTATCCATAGCCATGTCACAAAACTTGCTCCTTTCATAAGTGCTCCAGTTCTGGTCCATTGTAAGTGCTTCCTCCAAGCCTAGTCGATTGTTTGTATGATCACCATCTACACACACAACACAGTCACAAATGAGCAAGGATAGATAAACCACAATGAACTTGATACCTTGCCTCGATATGAGGTGCATTGGCTAAGTTGTAGTTATGGCAGAAACTAGTTTAGAGATTTATCACTAGTGAATACCCAAGGTGTAGGGATTAGGTGAATAGTAAAATGAAAAAAATTTTAAAATTTGTGCTTGGGCCCCCATGACTAAGAGAAAACCTATGGTAGCTATAAGATGGAAAAATATGAGGAACAAGAAAGATGGGAAAAAATAACAACAACAACACCAATAAAATGAATGCCATGGATGGGGATGAAACAAGAAATGATTGATTGCGGGAAATGTTTAAGGAAAAGAACTTAACAATTGCACCAAAAAGGAATGCCAATGGGTCCTCCCCAAAGTAGGTTGATTCATTTTATGCCATGACAAATCCAAAAACCAAAGGGTCCATAGTCTTTAGGAATGTAATTTGGAAGGAAGAGTTAAAAAATTACCCACAAGAATTTACGAAAGAAAAATAATGCATCAACCCATAAATGGACTAACGATAGAATAGAAAATGAGGAGAAAGGTTGAGAGGAGAGTTTTGTAAAGTCCTTTGTGTATTTTATGGTTAATGTGACTGAGTAGAACTCATTCGAAATGCAGGCTCAAACAAATTACATCCAGTGACCTCGCATCAACACACTTGACCAATCCATCCACTTGAAGCAACACGAATGCTTTGACAAAGATTCACCACCATTCCAAGGAGAGCAAGATGGAAAATTAGGAAGTAAGAAAGGACCTTAGTTAGAGGGAACTTTCAAGCATGGGTAACATATCTTTCCAATGCCATAACTAGTGCTTGTAGCCCATATTTCTTTATTATGTCTAAGGGGTGTGCTTTGAATTCTCACCTTTTTCTCATTTTTTTAATGTTTATGTGTGAGAACCACACCATGCAAAGACTTATTTTTATTCACTCAGCTTCTTGATATTTGAACAATGTTAGAATGGCAGAAAACCTAAGAAAAAGCATCCAAGCACCTAAGAGAATGGCCAACACCAATCCATCGAATCCCCTTAAAGTCCCATCCTTTTCATCCTTTGAGTCTTTCCTTAGTTTGAAAAATACCCAGCCACCAATTCATTAACAAATTTACTTAGAAAAAAGGGGATTGTACAGTTCCAAGCCAAAGAAGACCATAGAGTTGTATGGATGAGTGAATGGCATGGACTCATTGTCTGTTTTACCAAAATAACCATACCTTAATATCAACATCATAACTCAAAGGTAAAAATCAAACATTAGTAATCAATGTGATATAATTTAATCCACCATCATGAGCACATGCCATGGATAGTGTATGGAGCTTAGTTTGAATGGGAAGCATTGGTAATTTACCATACAATAACTTATAGGGAAAGTAGCCTATAGGGAGTTTCCATGTGAAGTGGTATGCCCAAAGAGCATCATTTAGTTTAGTGCTCTAGTCTCACCTAAACTTGCTAATGGTTCTTGTCAATATCTTCGTAATCTCACTGTTGGTGACTTCTGCTTAACTATTCACTTGGGGATGGTATGGTGTAGTCAATTTCTGCTCAACCCCTAACCGTTGCATTAATTTTCAAAAATTTGCACCTATTAAGTGCATACCATTATCTGAAATAAGTGCATGTGGCACACCAAACCTATTTATGATTTGTTGTTGAACAAATCATGCAGCTGTAGATGATGTAGAATCCTTAACAACAATTTATTCTACCCATTTTGTTAGGTAATCAACAACAACAATAATATAAGCTTTTCCATTGGACATTAGTATAATAGGCCCCATAAAATCAATTTCCCAAATGTTGAAGGGTTCTAATAGTTGAATCAATTGTTGCGGATCCTCCATTCTAGTAGTCATTCCCCCATCATGTTGATAGCACTCACAAAATTAAACAAAATGATGGGCATCCCAAAATAATGTAGGCTAATAATATCCTGCAAGTAGGATCTTGATGATTATTCATCTTCTAGCATAATGACCCCCATAAAGACACTCATGAGCATCTTAGAAAACTCGAAGTTGATCTATATTAGGAACACACCATCAAACCAAGACATTGGGACACACTTTGTAAAGTTGCCCATTGATCTCCATAAAGTATTTTTCTCAGTGAAGAAACTATTATTTCTTCTTAAGGTTTAACTCTTGTGGTGTTTGTTGGATGAGGAGATAGGTAAGAATTCTACTGTACTAGTTTGTCTCCGTGGGTGATTGATTATTCACTACACCAGCAAAGAGCAATTTATTAGGGAAATGATCAGAAATTGAATACTCATCCTCTTTGTTGTCCCATTGAGACCAAGATAAATGATCAACAACTACATTCTCAGTGTCCTTGTGATCAGTCATCGTTAAATCAAACTCCTGTAAAATTATAGGTCATCATATGATACGAGGGCTTACCATTGGCTTATTCATGAGGAACTAGGTTGCACTATGATCTGTATGTATATATACTTTATATCTCAATATATTGTGTCTAAACTTTTCTAGTGCAAACACTACAACCATTAATTCTTTCTTTGTGGTAGTGTAGTTAAGTTGTGCACCAACGATACTTCTACTTGCATAGTGGATATAATAAGGATTCTTTTGGTTATCTAACTATGTAAGTATGGCTTCTAAAGTTGGATGCATTAGTTATGATATGGTTTGGACCAGTCAAGAGCTTGTAGAATGGGTGTTTCTACTATCTTCTATTTCATAGTTTGGAAAGCTAATTCAGATTTATTGGTCCACTCAAAAGGTACGTCCTTTTTTGTTAATTTCACCAATGGTTTGAAAACCTTTGAAAAGTTCTCAATAAATCTCCTATAGTAGCCGATATGTCCAAGGAATTACTGAATATCATTGATAGTTTTCGATTGATGGGTAATTACTTGGATAATTTTAATTTTCTTGGGGTCTACCTCTATCCTTGTGTGTGATATTTTGTGTCCTAGTACTACACCTTCTTGGATCATCAAATGACTTTTCTACTAGTTAAGCCTCAAATTAGTTTCTACACATATTTTTAACACTTTCTCTAACTGGTCCAAGGCTTGATCAAAGTTTGCTCCATAAGTGGAGAAGTCATCCATAAAGACCTTCACACCATTCCCTATTTGCTATTGGAATATGCTTATAAATAGTCGTTGAAATGTTGCAAGGGCACTGCATAAGCCTAATGACATCTATTTGTATGCAAACGTTCCCCAAGGACTAGTGAACATAGTCTTGGCTTGGTCTCTTGGGGCTATTTATATTTGGTTATATTCACTATATCCATCTAGAAAACTGTAATAGCGATGCCCTACGATGGTCTCTAAAACTTGGTCGACAAATAGTAATGGAAAGTAATCTTTGAATGTTGCCATATTTAGTAGCCTGAAATCTATGCACACCCTCCATTTCCCTCCCTTTTTAGGCATAATGACTAAGGGGCTAACCCATTTTCTATCAGCAATGGGGTATATGAACACAACCTTGAGAAGTTGTTCGATTTCTTCCTTAACTACTTTCTTTAGCTTAGGGTTCAATCTCCTCTATGGTTGTCTTCAAGGCTTCATGGAGGGATCGTTGTAAATTCTATATATTGGCATATCCTAGGATCTATTCCAGTTAATTTAGGATATGATCAAGTAAAGGATTCTGACCATTTATTTATTACTTTTAGCAGTTCTTCTTTCTATTGAGGAGCAAGCTTAACATTAATAATTACCAATTTTCTATTTTTAAGGAACGTGTATTCCATACTAGTGTGCAATGGTTTTAGCTTGAGGGGCTCTTGCTTAAATTTATTAAAGATTTCCAACTTCCCCCAGTTGATATTTTGAAGGTTAAGACTTGGAAGTTGGCGGTGGACTTAGTCTAATGCATCTATGCTATCGATGTAAGCATAAGGCAAACCCTTAGTTGGTTCCATGCATATGAGTGAACTACTTTCTTGATTAGCTATTAGCCACTAGGTGTCTTCCTATCGTGTGGCTACTGCATACAGACATCTTTATATGTTAATCACTTGTGCACATTGATTGCATCTAGGTAATGCTAAACTTTGCACAAACCATGACCTTTGCACGCAATTACACCCTGTGTCACTATATGTGATGCATGGAACTTTCTTCTTCTTGACCATTTTGAATGTATTTTCCTTTGATATTTCTAGGGAAAGATAAAAAATTCCTAGGTGTGTGTCAATGGTTCTTAGCCATGCTATTGCCATTATGATTGGGATGTCCCCCTTACCATTGTTTACCTAAATCACTAGGAAGTTTGCTAGGTATGACCACATATAAATAGTGGTAACAATGTCTTTTACCAGTTCCAATGGGACAATGATGAACTAGTTGGCCAACTCTAGATGGATGTTGCTCTTTTTCAATGGAGGTAGGTTGACACCAGAACTTGAATTGAAAAGAGCCTTGCATGGTGCATTTATAGTGATTTGTAAGTATATCAAAGGACTCCCAGGATCAGAGAATTTCTTGGAAAGATGGACAACTTTGATCCAATTAGTGAAGGCATGTGTTAGCATGACCGTATGTGTTGAGTGTGATGAATAGGTTGAAGGGGGCTCTAAAGTTTTGATTGATACTAAGGAATCTAAGGAATCACCCACTTGTGATTGTAAGGGCTTGGTTGGACTATTGGTTCTAAAGAAATATCTTTTCTTCATGTGCTTGTTGGAACCAATAGTAGGTTGAGAGTTAACTACCTTCGTGGCGTTACATTGTTGCGGCTGGGTAGGGATTTTACCTTGCATTATGGGAGTAGGTGGTAGTGGAGCTATTGGTGGAAGAGATGTGGCTAGATGAGAAGAATGATATGCTTGCAGAGTATTGCCTTTAGAAGAGGGAGTCCCATAATACTGATGGGCTTGGTAGTGAGGTTGAGGAGTGACATGACTAGTAGAGTCATGTGGGGTGATTGGTTACTACATGTAATATCCATATAGGTTAGGTGGCCGGTAAGGATACTGTTGCCTTGCTGGTGGAATTCCCCATGATTGTGGGTGATGCCACTATTGATATTGCTGAATCAGTTGTGGTCAAGTTCCACTGGGATAATATGTTAAGGGTTGGTGGAATTTTCTTGGGTTACCTTTAGGATAAGGTGACCTTTGAGGTGTTTGTGTTTTGTTTAATTGTGGATTAAGTGCATATACCCCAGACTCTTGTAGATGTGAGATTATAGGGCAACATCTCTTAGGATGGTTATATTGACATATCTCACATCCACTATCATTGTCTATTTCTAAATCCACAACCTCTTCAATGATGGAAACTTTGCCCTTACCCTTGCTACATGCATGTTTAGCCTCTTTCTTTTTTCTTTTCTCACTACTTTACTCTCTAGACTCCTATACTATTTTAAGAATAGTTTGAAATCTATTGTCTAGGGAATCCGACATTTGATCTACCTTTGCCAAAACTTCTGATGTCATCTTTTGGATAGGAAAATTTTTCCTATTCACCATCTCTTTGAGTGGTGACTGTTCTTCAACCTTACAAAATCTTACTCTCCTCTTCTGAAGGGAAGGATCTTGGTTATACTCTTCCACACTTTCTCTCTTCTGTAGCTCACATTCTTCCTTAGAAACTTGCTATAATAGTCTTTGAATTTGATGGGACCTAAGCTTGGATAGTCTGCCTTGGGCATAAGTCCCAAGGATTCTTCTCATTCCATGCCTAAGCACATCCACAAGATGGCACAGTTGATACCATTGTGAATAATCATGGCCAGGACAATGATGTAACAGTACATAGTATTGGCCTATGGCAGCATCCAAGGGTTCATGTCCTCCTGATCTCCAGCCTTGGATTTTCTTTTGCAAATTAGACACTTGAGAGTACGTTTGGTACTTATCATTAAATAGTTCTAATAGAGTACTCCACCTATGAATGGATTCCAGTTCTAAAGACTGGTACCAAGTTTGTGCCTCTTTAACTAATGTCCATGGGAACAACTTAAGTTTTTGCCATTTGTTCTCTATGTCCTATAAGGCACATGCATGATGAAATTCTTGTAAATGATTCTGAGGATCAGGATTATATACCCCTTCAAATTATGGGATGTTGTTCATATCTAATCTCTTGATCCTACTATCTTTCTGATGCCTTTCTGCTAGAATTCTAATAGCCTTAGTTATGTCTAACATACTTTGAGTAGCAAGGAGGGGTTCATCATAATTGTCTCATCCATGGAATCTATGATGCCTATGTTGTTCCCTACTCTCCCTTCTTCTATGTCGTAACTCTCTAGAGTGCCATCGTCCCCTTTCCTGGCTATTTTTCTATGACTTCCACTTTGCCTACCTTTATCTCCATGGTCTTTTTCTTTATGACCATGTCTGAATATTGAAGAAGAGGGTGAAGGAGATGATGAGGATGAAGGAGATGATGAAGGTGAAGAAGAAGGAGAATCATCACCATGATGGTTTCTACTACCTTCTCTTCTGCAGTCTTGGCCCCAATCATGATTATGATTAAAATGTCCACCTTTATCATGAGTTTGTGTTCCTTTTTTGGATCCTTAGTGTCCATGGGTATTAAAACTTGGGTTATGAATAGTGGAATGAAGGTTCTGATACAAAATCCCTTGGCCAAAGTTAAGGGGAGGAACATTGTTGTGTGGACAACTACCTAAGGTAGGTTCACCACCCTCATTTTCACTTAAGACATGTGGGGCATCCTGGGACCACTTACCCTTTAAAGAATTATGATGTCTCTCCTATTGCAAGTCCCTTTGATGTTGTGCCTCTATGGGACAGTACTCTCTCAAGTCATGGTCTTGCACAACATATTTTGCATGTAAGTTTGGCATGCCAATTCGTATAAGAGCATGAAGCAACATGCTCGGGACTGAACGATTGGGAGGTAACACTATGTTACCTTCTAAGTCTCACCAATGTAGTTGTTCATCTTGATGAAGGATAAATGTGAAGTTTGATGTATACTCATCTGGATGAATACATACGACTCGAACTTCTTGAGGAACTGGCAGATCAATGTCATATGTATTACGCCACCGACTATTTTCTATTTCAAACCTAGGCAGTGAGGTGATTTCATACTTAGAAGGAGACATACTTATCTATTCAGTATGTAATGTATTCTTGTTTATTATTTTCCCAACCAACCCTAAGGATTCATTCTAATGATGTGAATGATTTCCTATGTTCTAGTTATCACACAAACAGTTAAGTCCCCAGCAATGGTGCCAATGATGAGCTGTGAGGTACTTCTATACTCAACCATATGAATATGAGCGTTTCATGCATGATCTGGTTGAATTCCAAAGACTAAGTGCTTATGCACCCTTTTGGAACAAGGATGGTTTGGTTGATCATTGTATTCCTAAGCTTACCTACATGTTAATGATTTTTATAGCTTTTATGTTTTTATGTCCTGCGCTAGTAGGAAAGGAGAGAGGTAACTAAGTGACTAATTTAACTTAACTACTCATTAACTAAGTTCTAACTAATTCTAACACCAGCATCCATTCCCACTTGCCGTACACATCCTGAACTAATGCAACATTGCTGGGATTACCAAATGCTAATCGTTACTGGGTTACCAAGCATTACACGCATGCTCAAAGTGGGTGTGCTTGTGTAACTTAATGATTTGCTTAATTGATCAAAATGAATTACTATGCTAATAAAAAAAATGTAAAGTGCATATAATAAAATAAATTAAAATAAATGCATAAGAAAATAAAATAAAAGAAATGCATAAGAAAATAAATCTCAAGTGCTGCAAGGATGAATCATAGAGCTCGTCTTTATTGCCATACATAAGATGTGCTTAGGTACACAATGCTCGAATAAAGATCTGTCTGCACTTAGACCTCCTACTGTAGGTACATGGAAAAGATTATAACTTTCAAACAGACTATAAGAGTTTCGTTACTTTACTGTTAAAAGAATTCCTTCCAATTGTGTGCCTAGCCACTATATTTATAGGCTTGGGAGAAACTACTCTAATAATTAGAGTAACCAATCTAATAATTAGAATAAATACTAAAGTAACTGCTAGAGTAACCACTCTAATAATTAGAATAACTACTAGAGTAACCGCTAGAGTAACTGCTCTAATAATTAGAACAACTGCTAGAGTAACCACTCTAATAATTAGAATAACTGCTAAAGTAACCACTAGAGTAACCACTCTAATAATTATAATAACCACTAGAGTAACCGCTCTCATCATAAAGTTTATCCCTAAAAACATCTAGAAAGAGATTTCTAATACAAATCATAAAAATTGAAAATAAATAAATTTGAGATATAAAAAGAACATAATTGAATAAAAATAATTTATAAAATTACTCAATATACTCAAAACCTTAATTTGCAGACTATTTTACATGAAATTTTTAATTTTTTGAATGAAAAAAACCTTAACAAAATTATCTTGAGCATCCTAAATGGAATTATTGAAGTTTGAAATGTGTAGCAATCATATTTAGTTTGAAAATTGCTAGATGTTCTACATCATCTATCCATGGATTTGAGATAATACAATAAAATGACACATGTTTAATATTTATACCTTTTATTTTATTTATTACTCTTACCAACCTAACACTATGCAAAACTCATGATGTTGATAATTTAAATCAACATAACTATGCTTTAATACAATGTTGAGTCTTGAGATTTATGTAATCACTAGGTCTAAAGAAATAAGAAACAATTTATGTCGATGTGAATAAATATAATGAAATTATAGTTTTTCTATATTATAGTGAGATAGACACCACTATGGTAACTTTAACATGTTGTACATACTTATGATAGGTTAAAGACATAGTGAGATATCAACTGAACACCTTTAGTTTTTCTCATGCATGGTCATAGTGCTTACACATAAGCATTCAAGAGTATATATAGATATGGAGAAACAATCATGATGTTAGAAGAAAGACACTATAATTAATTAAGATATAATTAACAAATGATTAATATAAACTATTTATTAAGCATAAAAATCAAACATCACCATGATGATTATATCACTGTGTAGTGTAAACATAATGTCATGATGTTACTCCATATAGATTTTAGTTTGAATATTGAGCTTCATAGAATATATCAAATTTCATAATAATTTAAAATCATCAATTTATATGAAGGATCATTACTCATCATTATAGGATAAGACTTGGTTTGTCTAGTAATATCTTGTAAAACTTACACTTGATTATTACTATAATATTGTCCTCATTAATGTCTCTAATATTCTTCCATATAGTCTTATTACAGAACATCTCTTCCACTAGGATTTTCTTCACTAATGTGACATCTTGTTCTTGGATGTCAAAACAAACACCAAATATATGTAACATTCAAAATTATGCATAATAAATGTAATAGGAAAAATGTAAAAGAAAATAAAAGAAACTTTATTTTAACTATGGATATAGTATATCTAGTTCATGCTTTGAGGGTTCATTGGGATTATCTTTTCTTAACATCTATCCTGTAGAGGTAATCCAATATTGCCACCATGATTAGGCCTTGTTGCGATTGGAAAAATCAATTGTTGGAATAAAGACTAATAGATTTGGTGCATAGTAGTCCTCAACCCATGAATCCTTAGGGCCTCCAAAAAAATGGGATACTAGGCACCCTAGTTGTTCTGGTAGATCAACCATGGACCTATGAAATGCAAAACGAAGTAATAAAATTTGAATGTTAAAAACAATAATAGATTTGAATAATGCACAAAAATAAAAAAATATATTTTTCACATAAAACCTAGATCTTAAAACTTTATTTGAGAAAGAATAAAAAATAAGTTAGAGAAATATGTACAAATGGTGCCTGAATGGATAGTGGGGGGTGTTGTTCACTTGAATAGGGGTTTAGGGTCTGTTAAAGTCGATGCAATCAACTCCATGATTTGGATGTCTTATCACTCTTAATGCTATCAAACCTATGGTGCTATAGTTTGAGATCTGTGACATTGGTCATTATTGAGGGATGAAAAAAGTGGAAAATTTTGATGCCAGATTGCTCCATGCTAGGGTTTGGGAGTCCTAGAAGTGCAGCATTGTCACCAAAGGTTTACAACTCTTAGGGTGATAATTCTTCCACATTAGGGTTCAAGAGAATGTAAACATGGGAGATTGCAAGAGCCCTTGAGTGCTTGAGAATGTTTCAAGTGTGGAATTATTGCTTGGAAAAATATATGTATGCTTAATGTATTCAAGTGCCAAAAGTGAAACTTGTTAATGCTTTTTGAGGCTAGCTTTTATAGGTCTTTTGCTATGAATGGGGCTGTAAAATGGCTATGATTGGGCTGTAATTTGGCAATGGTTGCAAATTGGCTTCCAAATGGCTATGAATTTCTACCTTGTTTACATAAGAAGGGTGATCAAATTTGAACGGTTACCACAAATAGTAAGTGCCTTCCTCCCGCGATCATTCTGTTTACTATAAATAGTAACGAGGGCACACCTTCCATGCTAGAGATGAATCTTCCATGTTAAGCTCTCCACCATGCTTGCTAAAGTGGGTGTTCAATTATGGAGTGCATAAAGTGTTGAAATTTGGCTTTTGTGGTTTCCATGCTTGGGGGATGCAATTTCCATGCTTGCGATGAAGCCTCCACATTAGGGGGAAACTTCCATGTTGATGGGACAAGGTTTCTAAGCTAATTATGCAACCTCTCCAGTAGGGGGAAAAGTTTATAAGTTGAGGGAAAATTCTCAACCTCTCCACCTTTGGGGTAGGTGAGATCTTCCACCCTACAAGTGTGTCTAGCATAGAGAAATGTATACCCCTCATAAAATGCATCAAATTGCCACTTTTAGCATTTCAAAAGGCATTTTTGACCTCACAAGCCCAAATATAGACATTATGTGACTTTTTCTTAATGTGGGAAATGAGGCTTTGACCACTTATGAGACATTGTTTAGCCCCAAAAGTATGAAGTATGTGAAATTACCCATTGTGGGTTACAATCTTCACATTTACAATGAAGTTTTATCTCAGGTTTTATGGGGTGAAAGCTACATGATGAAAATTGGCTATAACATGTAAATTTTTATGGTGTTTCAATGGCCCCTCTTTGGTGTTGTTTGGAGGATTGACATGAGAGGAATTAACAAGGAATACAAAACACCACTGCATATTATAATTCTACAATGCATATAGGCCACATGAGAATTAGGCTATCTAGGTTACCAAAGTTGCTAGTTTAAGGTTGTGGTGGACTATGGAATTAGTTTAAGGCCTTGGCAGGCTATGTTACCATTTTAAGGTCATAATGGACCATTGAAAGTAGGCTTGCTTACTAATGATTTTTGGCTACATGTAGTATGGCATCAGATAGTAATGATTGACTATATTGGCCAACACATTCCCATCCATGTTGGCTATTCTAAATGCACCATTCCCATAGGATTTGGTGACAAGAAAGGGCCCTTTCCAGTTAGTTGAGAATTTGTTCACATGCTCACTAATAGCTTTGAGGACCAAGTCACCTTCTTTGATCTTGCACATGGCCAAGTTATGGTGGTGTTATTGCTTCTACCTCTCTTAATAGTGTTCGATATGAGCAAGTGCTTGCATACATTGCTCCTCCACTGAGTCTAGGATCATTATATGCAATTTTGTGTTCTACTTGTCATTGATAAAGTTGGTCAAGGCTACTCAAAGCAATGGCACCTATAATTCAAGAGGTAAAATAATTTCAAAATCATAAACTAGACTATAAGGGGTTATATCGGTTACCATGCAATAGGTCGTTCTATCAATCCATAGTGCATGGACCAACTTCTCATGCAATTTGCATTTGCTGTTGTTGAGCATCTTTTTGAGCAAGTTGATGATGACCTTATCACTTGCTTTTGCTTATCCATTGGATTGAGGGTAATAAGGTAATGAGAAAGAGTGCTTGATATGTAGGTTATGATAGAAATCTTTCATTTCATGGCCACTAAATTATGATCCATTATTTGTAACTATGGTCATGGGTAAGCCAAAGCAAGCTACAATGTTATCTAGAATGAACTTGTAGACTTGTTTAGATGTAGTTTTCGTTAGGGAAATAGCCTCAACACACTTTGTAAAGTATTTAGTTATGGTGATGATAAAGCTATGCCCTATAGAAGAATTAGGTGTTATGGGTTCAATGATATCCAACCCACATTGTTGAAATGACCATGTTATTTGAGTGATATGCAACTTAGTTGGTGATACATGTATAAGGTTGCTGTATTGTTGGCATGTGTTAGACCACTTACCCTTTTGTAGGTAGTCATTTTTCATATGGAGCTAATAGTAGCCTAACCATCTAATCTTAGGGACCATATCTCTTGGACCTATATGCCCCTCATAAACACCCTCATGAACCTCCTTTAAGATTGTTCTAGCTTCAATTTTACCTAAGCACTTTAGGAGTATGCCATCATAGGATTGTCGACATAATGTGTTATCACCTATGATGACATACTACTTCGATTACTTACGTATAACATCCTTCTAAGCAATAGTCAAGCCTTGTGAAGATTTGCTATGTATAAGATAAAATTTGATATCATCATACCTCTTCCTTATAGGGGTAGTATGAATGATGAGCAAAGGTATCCTGAATGTTTGATGTGATTAGAGTAACATGATCCATGGTTAAGATGGAAAACTTGCTAAACACATATGACACCACATTAAGGGCTAATGTTGCAATTAAATCAGTTATGACATTCTTTTTTTGGGGTAGGTGTTGGATATACACATTTGTGAATTGTTGTAATAATTGCTTCCCTAGGTTGCAATAAGGTTGTAAGTATTTGACCTTACATGCATATACCTTGGTTACTTGGTTAACCACCAATTGTGAATCACCTTTGATCACTAAGCATCTAATTTCAAGGTCATAAGCTATCATCATCTCTTTGATCAAATCCTCATACTCTGCTATGTTGTTGATACATGTGAACTCAAAACAACAGGTGAAGGATTAGATTTCACTAGATGGAACTATTATGATGAAAATGGCACTAGCCCCATGGGTAGTTGAAGCCTTGTCAAAGTGAATGATTGCTTCATAATCCTTGGGCACTTGGCTAATGGTGTTAATATTCTCATTAGGGAATTTTGGATTTATGGCTACTTAGTCATCAAATGGTGAATTTGTAAGCTATATGTCTATCGCTTAACCTTTTTTTGCAGAAGTAGAAGATGTAATGAAGGTCAAATTCCATAGTTATGGATTTCCATTAGGCTATATGGCTACTTGAGTAGATGTTGGTCATTATGGCTCTAAGTATGTTATTCTTGCAAATTACATTAACTTGGCTTCTAAATAGGTAGTTGATGAAACATATTATCTATTTGCTCCAATGTTAGGTATGTGACATTCGACATTGAGGGATATACTTTGGCCTATAAATATATCACCTAGGCTTCCACTTTAGCATTAGTTTTTGGAGTTAATTTTTTTCATTTTTAATAAAATTAGTGAAGTGTTTGTAGTTTATTTTCTCCAAAGTTAGAATATTTTCTGAGTGCCCGCAGAAGGAGTCTAAGTGTGTACAGTTTTTTTCTCGAACACTGATGTACTTGAGTGTAGTAGTGTGATGGGAATAAAATGAAATCTTTTGACAATCCTTGTAGCATTGAGAATAGATTAGTTTACTTTAATGCATTTGAATTAAGCAATTACTTTCTAGCAGTTAATAAACACAAGCACAACCACTTCAAACATACATATAGTACTTGGTAACCTAACAATGCTTACTATTTGGTAGCCCAGTAGAACTATATGTGTTTAGGATGTGTCTAGGAAAGTATGGTGGTTACTTGTGTTAGGCTAGTTAGACGGTAAATGAACTAGATCTTAAATTACTCTACCTTTCAATCTTGTTGTAGGCAACTAAACTCATAAAACATAAAATAACAAAAATCATGTACCTTAATTACACTTAAACCATATCCTTGAGCCTCATAAGTGTAGTTGGGAAGACAAAAAATGTTCTCAATGGCCATTTCACTTCCTAGAAGAATTAGTGTACTAGAGAACTATAGGTCCATAGAATTCAACCAGATCATGTGTAAACACCCTAGTGGATCATATGGTTGGGCGTAGGGGTACCTCACCACTCATCATTGACACCATTTCTAAGGAACTTTTGTTTCTTTTCATGCACTATCTAGGACCTAGTTAAATTATTTAAATCATTGGAATGAACCTTAGAGTCACATCACATCTTAAGATTACTACAGCAATATCTAAAAGCATACTACAATTTTTATTTTTCTAACTGAAAATGTCTTCTTCTCACAGAAATGATTCTTTTCCCAAGTTTGATAAAGCATAATAACTAGTGCATTAATAGTATGAAATAGTATATGCTCATCTTGATGAGTATGTACCAAACATTACCTTCATCCTACATAAGGATGAATAGATGAGGTGGTGTGACATGGAGGACAACATTATGTTATTTCCCAATCAATCTATTTTTGCAATTCTCTACCAAATGCTTATACAATATGGTCTTTAAGAACATCATGCTGAGTATGTTGTGTAAGATACTAATGCCAAGAATTATCATCCTACTAAGGCATAAGATTTGCAATATCAAAAACTAGAACAATGCTATGAATTTTCCAAGGGAAAAAGATTTAATAATTCTCCATTCCTATTGTACCAACAAGCTAGTGGAGAACCCTTCTTTGGGGATTTTCCATTCAACGAAACTCCTCTCTTTGGCTTCATTGATAGAGGTCAAAAATAAAAATTGCAGTCCATGATTCACAATCCTGGTTCTAGTAAGAATGGATCTAATGACAAAGAAGGATCCTAAGGGGCAAGTCAAGGTAGGGATGTGGACAAGAAACAAGATCATGATCATGGTTGCAATCATTGAAGAGGTGGTAGCAGACACCATGATGGTGCTAGTTCTTCTTCCTCTTTCCCTTTGTCATCATCATCATCTTCTTCTAGCTCTAATCATAATCACAGAAGGTGAGAACATGATGGAGGTGACCAAAATAACAACTTATGAGACTAAAATGACTAAAATGACTGAAATGACTATTGGGAAAGGCAAGATCAAGGATGTAGACATTTAAGAGAGGCACATTGCCATGAATGAAGGGGTAGTAGAGGGGATCATAGGCACCATGATTAAAGTCTTGATGAGCCTTTTATTACTACCCAAAGTATGCTACACAAAGGATGGAAATAAGGAATACATAAACCATTAGATGCTACTATTGGCTGATACTATTACTTGATGTACAAATGTCTTGGCCATGGTTATTCTCAACTGGATCAACTTTGCCACATTGTAGAATGGCTTTGATAAAAAATGAGGAGAACCCTTGGTGTCTATGCCTAGGGATGATTGTCAGAATTAAGTGCCCATTAGATACAAAGATTAATCAAGTAGGTAGCTAAAGAGGAGGGTGAATTAAGAAAAAAATAAAGTATAGAAGAGTACAACCATGATCCTTTCATTCACAAGAGGGAGGTTTGATTCTACAAAAGTGAGGAAAAATCCACACCTGATGAGGTGGTGAATAAGAAAAATTTGCTACTCTAGAAATTTTAATCTAAGATTATGGCCAAGGTTGATTAGTTATGGGACTCCATGGATAGTAGATTTCATGTTGTCATAAAAATTGCTTAAGAGTCCAAGGAACAAGGTACTGATTGTGAGCACAAGAGTTGTAAAGAAGTTGAACGTGCATATCACAAAGGTAAGGGAAA